>JACCPG010011209.1:0-40616 GCA_016069955.1 Drepana arcuata
GCTGTGTGGCGCATGGCGCCGGCGCACGTAGCTTAACAACTTTTAACAATCGTGCCTAGTAAATTTGATTGCAATTAAGCAGACCTAATAGTTACCCAATTGATAATTTTGGGTTCAAGGAAGTAGTTTAATATGCAAGTATTGTGATTAGAATAGACAACGATACATCGTACCTTTGATCCCTACTAGATGAATTATTCATAGCGTTATCATGGTCAGAATTAAAACTAGGTTAGGTACGAAAAAAGCAACCAATTTTAAGAAATAAAACCGGGTAGATCCCTCGCTTATTTTCCTGACAGGACCTCTAGAAGCATTTCGATTGCTCTCACAACTGCGCTCTACTAAACTTGCATGAATTGTACATCCTGAGATGTTGACGTAAGATATAGTTCAGTACTTTACGTCATGTATATTTATAAAGCCGGTAAAGTTTAAGTAATCCTCCGCAACACTTGGCTTGCTTGTTCAAATCTTTTCGAAAGACACGAGTTTGACGATGAAGGAAGGCATCGTTCAGTTCAGTAGACTTTCCAAGACCTATGGAATGATTGAAAACCGGCGACGGAGCCTTAATATGTATCCTCCTCCGGCATAATGAGGATGTTACTGCTACATACCTGTCCAACGCTTCGGAGGTCCTTGTGAGAAGACGTGTCGAGTGTGGTATACATAGTCACGTGTATTGCAATGCCTATAGTCGCTCGTAAGTGTTGTTCATTAAGAGTTGTGGTTATGATGGAGTCAAATGATAAACAGTAAAGTTAGCCTTTAAGCGTGTGTAAAGCCCGACCGGCATCCCTCAGTTGCTGTTGACATACACAACAATAAATTAACGACAATTGCACTAATTGTGCAGCTAATGGCCCCGCTCACTGACGCATTGTCTAGCTTCGCTATCCGAACATTAATTACCGCTACTGTGCGGAAATATTTGACGTGTGGGAATGGCATTCCCAGCTCCCCTCGCCGTCCCCACAAACAGCTCTGATATATTGAGTTTCTAATATTTAGTCAACGTTCTTTATTTCTATATTGCTGTACGTGATATGAATTATTATTTCCTTTGCAAGAGTCGAGTTCGTTCCGAATCAAATTTATATAGGGCACCCCTTGGGTGGAATTATCCGATGTTTATATTAGTTGGTATCGGGAGTAGCAAAGCGTATGGCCGCTGCTGAAATTGCTTTCAGTATATAGAGATCGCGTGAGGCGCGCCGCCAATCTACGGCCGATATAAATCTACAAGCCTGCCGACTTTGGTATAAATTGCAAACTGTAAGGAAGGTTCGTACGATTTGCCCTTCCCCACTCGACTGGCCGTCTATTGGCGAACTAGCCACGCAATTTTGACGATTTGTCACGTCAACTTTGGATGGTTTTTCAACTTCCATTTCTCCCAGTAATATCGTGTACTGGGATTAGCTTACGGGATGGAATTTATTTATTTTATTAGCGACGGTATGACTTACAATAAATATATATATATTCGTTTTCTTCTTGCTTGCTACTTGCCTACTTTTCGTGCTTGCACTGTACTATATTTATTTACAGTATTAAGTGGTGATAATAATTGTATATAAAAAAAGTTTTATACATTTAAGAACCTATAATAATTAAGCAAGTGATTGCGTATTATATAATAAATGGAAACCATGCCGAAATATATTTTTATCAGTTGGTTTCCACTTGTACCCAATCCTTACATAATGTGTACGACTATTATATAGAGCTCCTGGTAACAAAGTAACAGTATAATTCTTAGATGTATGTCAAGTTCTCCACAAAGGCGTCCCGCCTAAGCTCCTATAATGAGTTAGAGAGAAGGCGACAAAGTTATTCTCGTTTCGTACATTTTGAAAGGAACATTTTATTGCATAGTAAAAGTGAATTAAACTTCAATAAAAATTCAAATTTCATGTGAGTGGGTAAAGTGAATGTGAGTCATGATGTAGGCAATCTTGGTTTATGGAACATTAAAATGTCGCTGACTCAAGTGAACAACGCCTGTACGACATTGTGTCCTAGTAAGACGGGATAGTAGAGGATCGTTCCCAAGATGGAGTTTCATGGTGATGTCGTTAGTTTTACAGCGTTTCCTTATTGTACTTTTAATGCTCTTTTATTGTTACTGTCCATTATGCAGAAATAGGATTTTGTATAGAATTAGAAAAACTAAAACTGCACAAATATCTTCACGCCTTCCCAAAAGGGTTTATACGTATAAAATGGTAGGCAGAGGTGAAACCTCTTTATATTTTTTCATCAACGTGACACATGACGGACGAGTCCACTGCCGTTTTTCTAAGCACGATTACAGATAGGCCTCCTCACCATATTTTCCTTCACTGTAAAGCTTGTGGTGTGACGAACCACTGGTTCTTATATAAAGTCAGAAAAATTAATTGGTGTAAACCGCATAGAACTCTTGTTGTCTCAGGCGACTAGGATAACACTCGGTCACCACGACTAATAAATAACATTGGTATCAGAAAAAAAAAACTAGAGATATAGTTTGCTTTCTAAGGGTACTAATGAGTTCATTGTAACATTCAATTAGGGACATCCATCCTTAGGAACTGCCACTCGTCTCCGTATCGTTTGTAAATCAATTTCATTTGAATGCTCTCGTGCAATCTGTGTGCAATCTCGTACAATGACTGATTTATTTGCACATTGACTTAAATTTATGTATGAACCGCTTCTTATAATTAGTTTTCTCGAAATAATCTCAGTTCTCTAACATTCCCGACCGTGTATATTCAATCTTGGGATAGTTGTAGAGCTCGCATTATTCTGGCCTTCATATGTCGGCCTACGCGTCTGATTAATTTGTTATCATCTTTAGACGCAACCCCTGTTTTGGAGATCTGTCAGTTAAGATATAATGGTTCAACTGCATGCAAAGCCAATCCAATTATTCACAAAATTGAGTGTAAATTAACCGATCGGATATGTCCTGATTAAGCTGTATTTAGAGTCAGTCCAACTTACTTTGTTACAAATCTCACTCTGGAAACGTTCATGAGTTTGTTTACAGTCGGTTTTCAATCGGGCTATCTGTTTTCCTGTCTGCGCGGCGCCAGGCTAAGCAGCTTGATTGATTTTATTTCAATGAGACCATAAATTAGTTCCAACTTGAATGTTACCATTATCTACGAAAAGTTTTATAACAGAGATGTGTTAAAAGACACCGTAAGCCAGAGAGTTCGTTATTGTGATGCAGACAACCATGGTGGCACATGTGGCCGCAGCCGTAACGAATAGGGTTGTCGACCGATTGTATATCACCAGTTTTACGCGCAAGCGAATCGTACAGTTTGGTTTAAAGTGCAAACATACCTATGCGCTAGAGTTGATGTTAGTTAAGGCAAGCTATTTATTCTGATTTTAGGATGGAATGTATTTTCGTACCAGTAAGTCTGCTATATTTACCAGCCCTATATTTGGTTTATAACTGTTTAAGTACAGCGAGATGTTTGTTTATTCAAAACGTAAGTTTAAAGTGAAAGCGGGCACCAGCTGTCCAGTAGATTTTCTTATTGCTACTATCCATAACAAGACATGTTTTTATTGGGACAATTGTTTATTTCAAGATGTCGTCTTTAGGGTATGTGTGGTATTCCCCTAACGAATTTAAGGTACATATGAGAAACTGGTCGCCGAACGACCGCTTGGTCGTGTAACAAATGGAGGGCAGGCGTGAGGTCCCCCGGGAGCTGTCCGGTAACGAGCCGCCGGCCGCCGACTAATGTCTCTACTTCGCACGCGTCATCATTGTCACCACGTTCTGCTACCTCCATATAAATAATGGGACACGATCATGCTGTGTCAGCTCGGGCCAAAGCTAAAAACACGCTAGAAATCATTGTAAATTCCTGCCCGAGATTCACTTCACAACATATTTTTTTAAATAAAAAAACATTGCTCAGTACCATCATCAAACAAATGCCTCTCGCATTCCGCTCTGAGAATATCATTTCACATTGTCAGCATTTTTTACAATTTTGCCGACTTTAAATACATAATTTGGGCGTAATGTTTCCTGGTGCTCGAAACGGAAAATGTCTTTGTTTGCCCGCGGATGCTTATTACGACAGGTCCGGAAAATTCGTTCCGGCATGAAAGCACCGGACCGTCCTTAAGTGGAACATCTATTGTGCTGGTTGCTAGCGCCGCTCTAATGTGATCGTTTAATTTGTCTTATTATGCTGAAACAACATCTCCCATCAGCATAGATACCGTCTGTCACGTTGGCACCTAAATACAAGTATGTCTCTGATATAAACAGGTTTGTTACATTTTGCCTACTACTTCGAAGACCCTTTCAGGTAAAGAAGAAAGATACCCTTAACTGTGTATAATTACTTCGTCTTTGTATAGTTGGAAATTACAAATGATTGGATCCTAAGTTTCATCCCTTTTTCACTCCATACGATTTTTATTTTTGAGACAAGCACATAAATATGTTATTCTCCAATGTCTCACCTGTCTTTGTACCGAATTTAATCAAGTTAGATTTAGCGGCTTTAGCTTGAAGGCAGTCAATAGAGCCAATCATCATCATATCATCACGCTGAGTCCCTAACGGGGTAGGCAGAGAGTATAGAGCGCCAGTTCCCTCTAGACTTACATAAGAGCCAATCACACGACAGTTAATTCCCCATTTATATAATATAAACACTTGACACGCGGTTTTGTCCGCATAGAATTTATTTTTTCTGTAATAAGATGTGTGTGTTAATCCAATGTGTGATTGATTGATTAGTTGAAAATTTTATTGAAGTGATTATTCACACCACGAGCTTTACGGTGAAGGAAAACATCGAGAGGAAACCTGCATACGTCTGAGAAGAAATTCAAAGGCGTATGTATAGTCGCGCTGGAGTAACGGCGATGGACTCGCCATCTGTCACGTAGGCCCCTAATATACCTTTGGCGGAAAGTGGGTGTGTGGGTATTACCTATACACCTCTGCCTACCCCTTCGGGGACCCTTGTGGGAAGGCGTGAGGATATATATATATATATCCTACTAATCCAATTAATTAACTATCTTAGTGCAAAAGCTTATCCTATTCCATTGAGCCGTTCTGGCGCGATTGAGTAACAAACGCCCTCACAGACTCGCATTTATATTACTAGTTCGGTTATAAACAGCCCATAAGTAGGTAGTTCTGGTCTGTTACGCTATGTTTGCAGCTGTAAGCTATTCTTACCGTGATTGCGCTAGTGTTACTATTATTCATACCTATTTATTTACTGTACACAGTTCGAGCGTTGTGTTTTATCAATATCGTTTCTAATATTGTATGACCTCGATACAATCCTCATGAAATAAATAATTGTGAGCTTCTATAATAAAAGTTTTTTAAAGCAAGAACTTCTAGGTTACTTATAAATTCGTTTCGTTTTATTGCTAAGGCTAAGTAGTAAGGTAAAGAGGTATTTAGTATATTTTTTGATAATCGAAACTAGACCTAATCAATTTGGTTTGTATTTATCAATTATGTTTATAAAGATATACTTTATGTAGCATACGCGAAATATGGTTGAAGAAAAAGCATAGAAAATGCTTATTAAAGTATTTAAATGTAATATGGAGTCACCTATAGAGGGTTGAGACTTGCAAGATATGTAAAAAATAATTTACCTTACATGTGTGTTTCGTTCATCGTTGAGCTCGTGGTGTGACAAATCACAGTGCTTAAGTTAAAAATAAATATTGATACAGACAAACCGTCGTGGTTCTAAGCTGCCGTTGGGGGTACGTTGCTTTTGCATGTGACTTAAATATTTATTACCGACCATGTTTTTAATCAAGATTAAAAAATGTAAGCTTAACATGCCGTGTAGTATAGTATTATTATGCAAAGTTGCTGATCGTGGTATAGACCAAGCTATCGTGTCAAACGGAATATATTGAGAGGCTCGGCTGCCTTTGAAGCCACATATTGGCTCGGTGTCGAGCAACAAATATAGAACGGGGGTCGGGGCCACTCGGGGCCTTTGGGCCCGACTCCACTCGACTGAAGATGCCCTCTCGATAGATAGAAACATTTCACTTGATTAATTCAAACTGAGCTCAAAGATAAGGGGGCTGTACGAGAAAGTAAAACTGATTTTGGTACACATAGGAATCCTCACAAAAATGGAACAAAACTAGTGTAATTTTTTTTTATTGTTCTGTATTCGATAGCCCATTTATCGAGGAAGTCATATCATCAATATATAAATGAGCAGACGTATTTAACCCGGGCGGAACCACGTGGTATAGTTAACGCATAATCGATATTTGTATTGTTTACCGATTTCCTTAAGAATGAAATTGCAAGCAAAAGCTAGTTCCTTCATAAAATGATACGATACTGTTGGGCCACTATTATTGATATGTCGGGGTGCGATACCCACGACAGGCACTGTAATTCTATTTTAGTGGAAACGCGAAACGATACCAAAATGTCACACTGAGGGCCGGAACCGACGAAAACGTTTTGTAGCTTCACGTCTACTCGAGGGTAGATCTGTCACAGTCAGTTCAGATTAAACCGAACCATGCGTTAAACGGTTACAAAAATACCAAACAGGAAAATACCAGGACATGTGTCTAAACATACAAATATTAATATTGTATATGTAAGAGTTTGGATGGTTGAGTGTCACGCATCTTCACACCTTCCCATAAGGGTCTTGGAAGGGGTGGGCAGAAGTGTATAGGTAGTACACACACATCTACTTTCCGACAGAGATATATTTTAGATGCTAGCATGACAGATGGCGAGTCCATCGACGTTACTGAAGCCAAATATACATATATCTTCACGCCTTCCCAGAAGGGTCCCCAAGGGGTTGGCAGAGGGGTGTAGGTAGTAACCGCATACCCACTTAACGTGGTTAACTCTATTTTAGTGGAATTTTAGTGGCGGGGTTTTCAGCTAGCTATCTAATATATTCATTATATTATAATATGTAAGTTGTTTGCATTATAATTAATTCAATTTGATCACTGGGGCCAGCAATCGATCAACGATGATTAATTATAGCGTTATCAGTCTTGTCCAAGTAGGTTCGTGTAATTGAACAAATTACTTGCGAACTCGATAAGTGTGTTCCAGCGCGTATTCAGATACTGCTGTATGAATGAAATGTATATGCGATTGAATTGGGCTTTGTGGTATTCGTGTGCGCTGATAATAATGCGGTGATCAATCAAATGTGACATACTTTACGCATACATTGAGGAGCATTTGGGAAACAGGATGCAAAGCAATTTGCGTTATTGCTTTTTCGTAAGAGATGTGCTTTTATGACCCCGATATATAGTTACGTGCGCCGTATCTAGTTACATACATATATATAGTTATGGCGCGTATTGAGATGAGCTACAATTTTGACTGATGTTAGATGGAAATGAAAAAAATCATTGAGATATCAACAAAATTCATAAAAAAAATATTATTGTATTGTTGTTCTTTACCCTCACGCCTTCCCACAGGGGTCCCCGAAGGGGTAGGCAGAAATATATTTTAGATGCTAATATGACAGATGAAGATGAATAAGATATTGTTATTTTAATACATCCTTTCAAAAAATTACCATTACCCAGCTTTCCAAGATAAAAAAACTAACTGTATAAACGGTATAAACTAAAAAGTATTAACGGCGAAACATACCCCAGTTGATAAGTGGTTTATTTACAATAACAACAATCAACAATATATTGAACAATATATGTATTAACAATATATTTATCTATATTGAACTCAATTATCTATTTAATACAATTGAATCAATTCACTTTCGAGTTCATGGCCTCTTTCCGAGAGTTCGTATCTTTTGAACAAAATTTTACTGCGGTTGAAATAACCAACCTACTATCGCTCTAGTTCGCCCATGCTCCGGGCTATTACCATCAATATCGATATACCTACCTATAAGCTGTAAATTTATCCTACAAATTGTTCTGTGTATACACACAACAAAGTTGTTTGTTGGATAACAGTAAAATCGAATTAGGTTGTAAGCTCTGACCCTTACTAATAAACAAGCGAGGATGAACACCTAATCGAAGCGATAAGATCTCGTGTGCGCCCAGTGACATGTAGGGATGATAAATAAAACCGTTAATTAAGTAAGTCATGATATTAAAATGGAGCCGTGGTAGCGGAGTGGTTGGAGAAGTTTTGCCTGCAACGCAAAGATTGCAAGTTCGAACCCGACTGTTCTAATGAATTTTCTGAACGGTGAAGGAAACCGTCGAGAGCAAACGCGAATACGTTTAAGAAGTAATTCAAAGACATGTATAGAAGTGCTTGAGCCACGACGATGCACTCGCATCCAATTATATCTCCGGCGAAAAGAGTGTTGATAAACCCCTGCCTTTCCGTTTAGGGGTGGCGTGATAATGTTAACTTTTGGGTAATAGCATTTAATTGTAAGTTGTATAACGCGTTGACCATAAACATGTCGCGTCGTGCCATAAAGGCTGGATTTCCCATTTGTATCGATAGTCAGAAATAATTACAGGAAAGACCGGTTTATAGTTAAAATTAAGTTCTTCTGTAACAGATCCGATCGGCACGTCACGCATCTGGGAGCCCGCTTCGACATTGCTTTCCCACGGCTCATTGAGAAATTATTATTCTACACATATCGGGAAATTTCTCTATATCGATACGCGAGGAAATAACAATCACTATGACACGCCCACCCGTAGACATGACATGCGCGAGAGATGTCACCATTCCAACCAAACTGTCTGCGAGTGCTAGCATAGTCAAATATATATGAATATATGTCTGTTTGTCCTTTACAGAATGGTAAACGGCTGGACCGATTTGAATGAATTTTCTGTGTTTCTTCAGGTGGATTCGAGAATAGTTTAGATTCACAATTGGACCCGATAGGTGGCGCCACTGGATCCGCGGATAAAATTTTTTCACCCAAGCGAAGCTGGGCGAGACAACTAGTTCTTAATAAATTATAATTTGCGATAAGTCAGTAATTATGGATTTATGATGATTATGGGAAAATCTCGTTTCGGATTTTAGATTGTCTATGTTAATAACATCGGGTAAGGATGCAGACGGTGAGCCTGGGCCTGGGACGTTATGTCTGCTTAAAAATTATTAAAAAGTGAATACTTTGTTCATTTCTCATTCACCATAGATTATAATTAATGTTCTACGAATAACTTTTTTAACTTAATTTGTATTTGCACTCATGTGGGAAGGCGCGACGTATATTATCTTAATATATATATAAATTACGTGTCACGTTGTTTGTCCGCGATGGACTCCTAGACTACTTAATCGATATCAATCAATTTTGCACACCGTGTGAAGTTTGGACCCGATAAGTGGCGCTGCGATGGTGTTTCAGGAAATTTTACTTTTTCACCCAGGCGAAGCTGGGCGGGACAGCTAGTATATTATATACATTCGGATACTATGCCGATGTAAATTCATGTTTTTCTCGTTCTACCCGGTTAATTTGTATCAACATAAAACTGTGCTGTTTCAAATACATACATAATATTTTACCATTATTGGGTTATACAACATGATATTTAAATTAATTCGACATTCGTTACTCTTATCACTTTTGAGTAGATATGTGTCGTTAACTCTAGTGTTGTAGATTTATGTCATCCGCCACTCGTCTCGTAACTATCAGGTTTTAATAATAGCTCCTATTTATATTTCTTCCTCGTCTTCAACTCTCAAGGGCCATCGGTAGGTGTTCCACCGTTAACAGCACACACGTTAAGTCGTTTACAACGTTTGTGTGTGTTATTTAAAAGGTCTCCAAATATTTGGATGTACAATATGGAGATCGTAAATGTGTTTTGGTTGTCACATTATTTTGTCATTGTGCTAATATTGTGACACTTGTGTATGACAAATATTGGGCTGTCGCGGACCACCAACGGTTACTTTTTCGTCTTTGGTATTGTGAGAAGGAAGCACAAGGCGGGTGCTCAACTCCACATTAGACCAACGGGTCACGTCTTCAGGGTACATTCAGACATGGAGACACGTCACGCGCCTTACTTCCGGTGCACACGCCGTCCACGTAACGACATGTGCTGTGGGAGCCAGACTGTTGGAATGCATAATCACCAACGATTTGAGTATAAATTACGTTTGTTTATCTGATTTAACTAATTATGTTAATGACTTGATTCAATAATATTGATTAGTTTCCGTTTACACTAACATTGAGTCGCTGATACATGGACATAGTTGTTAATGTTGATACAATATCTCGACAAACAACTTACGCACATTATGAGTGGAGCATGTCGGGCGGAAGTAACGTTTTTCACTATGTAAATATACCCACGAGTAAGCGGCGCTTTTGAAGTTGAACAGACACGCGAGATTACTTAAACCGTTGAAGTGATTGGTGACCTGTAATAAGCTGAATGGTGAAACGATATGGCTGCTTGCGTACGCATAACAGACGAAACGGATGTTATTTAGTTATCGACATATAAATATAAGCTGTACACGAGTACAATGTTGTTTGTTTTGTATCCCAAAGGGATTAGGGAGAGTCTCAGATGAGAGATCCTAGACGGCATGACCTTTTCCAACGTTTGCAACAATTATCGACATATTTAACCAATTTATACGAAAGCTTTACAAATTATATTCTATACTATCGTGAGTTACTTTGTCTATTGATCAAAACCGGATGAAGATCCGTTAAGTAGTATTTGAGTTTATCGCGAACAGACGCGGCGGGGGACTATGTTTTATATTCGTGTACTGAAGTTACTATAGCAATAAAATTTCATGGAAGCAGGTGATTATTTCTTGAAATTTTGGTAGAACATACGTTATTATATGTAGGCGGCAATGTGATAGATGAAGAGTCACCGTCTTTCGTACACACACGTCTTTGAATTTCTCCTCAAATTATATTGGTTTCCTCAATGTGAACGGTGAAGTCTTCAAGATGTTTTAGGGTGTTGTATATATTCGCAATATGACGTGCACAGTCATGATGATATATTGACCTATAACAAATAGCTCCAAAGAAAATAAAATGACAACATTATTAAAAGGCGTAATACTCACTCCGAAACATAGTTATATGGTGTTTTTTTCAGAAATTATTAATATCTTAGAAAATACTAAAAGTTATTATATTGTACATGTATCACTTTATCGTTTGCCCTAATTTATTATTGTGACCTATCACATATCTGAGCAAATGTCCTAATTCTAAGGTATCCTGTATTCACGCATAGAAATACTAGCTGGTACGGGCTATCATCACACATTTGGAGATATGTTAATAGAGTTTATTCTACTACATTGGACGACTGCATGCTGACATGCTATCAGCATCATATTATTTCTATAAAATGTCTTCAAAGCTATTCATCGACAGGTGTTTCCTGTTAGCTCTTGATATTCATGATCAAGATAACAAGTTGACTTATCACCCAAAGATCTAAAATTAACTTATTTTTATTTATTTATTTATTTATACATAATTAGTACGGCTAAAAATCCAATTACACTAATTAGTAATTATAAGAACCTCATTCATACACTCTTCTCACAATACTCCATATATGTCGCAATGAAAGCCTTCCATCCGTCCGCAAACACGTCACAGTCAGGGTTGGACTTCAAGAGGGCATTGAGTGCAGTGAGAGTGCGAGGTACAGGGGAGTGTGCACGTGATACTGTGCGATGTGTGCCCATTGCGAACTAAGACTACGTATGAGCTTGAGCGGTCATTCTGGAGCTGAAAATTTGGGTAAAATACAAGTCAGATAGAGAGAAGTGATGAAACTTTATTCTTTTGCCTCTGTCCAGCACAATCTTTTTGACCTTCTTATACGTCATAACACACATCTTTCCTGAATAACCTGACTCACCTTAATTCGTTTTGCAAATCAGTTATAGTAAGGTAGGAAGCAAGCTAACTAAAATGACTGGCGAACGCTTGTTCACGCGATTAGGTGGCTTGGATAGAGGAGTGAGCCGCGTGACGGATGGACAAAGGGATTCCAGCGAGGAGTCTACGAATCGCAATAATGAACCACGCCCACGGCGGCTGCTTTGTCTACACCCACGCTACATCCCTGCTTTGATCTTAACTTCTCAATCAAGCCTACTCTCGATCTACCCTCAAATAATCTAAATTATATGGCGTTAAAATTAAGGAGAAACGTGCCCGAATATTTAATGCTTTATTTTTTTATGTTTTCTATGCAGTAAACACTGTTACTGATGCTTGCTCAGAAAGCAGAAAATTAAAAATTTACAAACAACCTCTGGAGACTTTGTTTTCAGGAGTAATTTCTGCTCGTTCATGCTATTAACTTTGAGGGCTTGAACAAGTTAATGGGTACAAGTAAACAGTAAGAATTAATTAATTTTGTCTTGCCTAATAGACATTTTAAGACGGAAACTAGGAATGCCAAAAATGCTTTCAAGATTTTATTATCATCATGCGCATATTGAGCATGATTTATAAAAAAATATTATACCTCTTTTCTGTAAGTCTAGAAAGAACTGGCGTTCTAGTCTCTCTGCCTACCGCCTGTGAGCGACTCGGCGTGCTGATATGTATGTATGTATTATAATGAGACAGAGTTCGTTTGAACACGCTTATCTCGGGAGCTACCAATCCGATTCGAAGAGTTATTTTTGCATTAGATAGCTTGTTTATTAAGGAAGGCTATTTATCACCAAGCTATAAGTGAGCGGAGCAGCTACGTAAAATGTAATCTAACGCAGGAGAAGTAGCGGGGCACAGCTAGTGCAGCTAATAGTATATAACAACGTTGCAAATAGCACGAAAACTGCGATTTCTTTTAAGGATATCTAAAATTCTTCAATAGTTTTTATACTTCAATGAATGTTGAATGCGTGCCAAATTGTTCACGTGAAAACAAAAAGTATTTGCAAGTAAATCTGGCGAAAGAAAAATATCCGTGCCATCGCTGTGGTGGTGACAAGGCTTGACCTTGACCCCGGATTGCGAAGTAACAAGGGGTAATACAAAATTCCGCGTGGCCGGCCACTGATATGACAATTTTGCTCGTAAATTCGTGCGTTTGGCCAAAATATTTATACCAAGAACATGCATATTATAATTTTGGCCCGGTAGTCAACGGCTATCTTTACTTTACAAAGCTATATGTTATGATGCGTCTCAGCATGCTCCTAGTTACTAAACCGAGAATATTACGACTAATTAGGGTTACGATCAGCTGAGAACAAATATTTATATTTGTGGTGTCAGTCAAGTCAAGTGTAGCTTTTATTTTAGACGGTCGTCTGGTAGGCAGAGATCCGACCTGAGAAGTCTGAGATCGCGGGCTCGATTCCCGATGGGGCGCGTGTCTGTGTGGTGAATACGGATATATTTAAGACTAGCTGTGCACGCGACTTCGTTCGCGTGGAATTTAACAAAAAAATATTGGTCAGTTTCCAAAATAAAAATAGTTTTTTTTTAGTTATAGTAGTTATTTCTTATAAAATTTGCTATCTGTCAGTGAAAGTCCCCTTAAAATCGGTCCAGCCGATTCAGAGATTACCCGAAACAAACAGACAGACAGACAGATAAAAATTTTAAAAACTTATATTTTGGTATATGTACCGTGTATACATCCATATGCATTTAGTATTTTTTTTATATTACAACATACACTCCAATTTTATTTATTTGTATGTAGGTATGTATAGCTGGATGGAGCTACCTAAATATGTATTAATATATTTGTCTCCTTCCCATTGTACATACATACACGCTTTTCACCGGTAAATTTGTCGTCCTAAGGTGTTATTTTAGTGGAAGTATCAATAATAGTGCTACAGATTGCATTATAGCTATAAAAATCCTCATAATATCCTCACGCCTTCCCACAAGGGTCCCCGAAGGGGTAGGCAGAGGTGTATAGGTAATACCCACACACCCACTTTCCGCCAGAGGTATATTAGGTGCCAACGTGACAGATGGCGAGTCCATCGCCGTTACTCGAGCACGACTATACATACGCCTTTGAATTTCTTCTCAGACGTATGCGGGTTTCCTCTCGATGTTTTCCTTCACCGTAAAGCTCGTGGTGTGACTAATCACTGTACTTAAGTTCAGAAAAACTCATTGGTACAGTCGGGATTCGAACTTGCGACCTTTGCGTCGCAGGCAACTGCTCGGAGCCGAGTCCAAATAAACAAACTTCATTTCTGGAGATCAGTAAAGTCTCTCTAATAAAATGAACCTAAAATTGTGGCGCAAATTAATTTGTAGCTTCCGAACGGCTCCCAGTGTAATTCTCCGCAGGTTTACAAGTTGCCAATTTAGTTTTATCGTAGTCGGGCAAACACTTTCAAAAATGGAACTGGTTCTGAAAATGGTGTTTGGCGACCGGGAACGTATGTGATGCATCCTTGGTGTAAACTCACATAATATTCATTGACATCCTTACTAATATTATAAATGTGAATGTAAGTTTGTTTGTTACGCTTTCACGTAAAAACTACTGAACCGATCATCATAAAACTTTGTACTCATATTCTTGGAGGTGTTAGAAGTAACATAGGATACTTTTTATTGAAAAAATAAATCATTTTTACGACAGAAATAAATGCCGTTTTACTAAAATGGTGATGGCTCATATCCAGGATTAAGACATAAAATACATTTGAATCCCGAAAGATTCAAAGCTCTAATATGATAAAGGCAAAAATATGTATGTTGCTCTTTCCACGCGGGCGAAGCTGCGGGCATAAGCTAGTCTTTATATATATACATGCATACGTCTGAGGAGCAATTCAAAGGCGTATGTATAGTCGCGCTTGAGTAGTGGCGAGGGACTCGCCATGTGTCACGTTAGCACCTAAAATATATCTCTGGCTGAAGGTGGGTGTGTGGGTATTACCTATACACACCTCTGCATACCGGTAATCTCTGAAATTAAAATGGATTCAGATAATATTATTGCTTAAATAGCCTGTTTATTACGGAAGACAATTATTATTATTATATATCTACCTTCCCAGGGGAGCTGATAGCAAATTTAACGCGGAAGAAACCGCGAGATATACCTGATTGCTGCAGTGCTGTCTTTAAGAGCAGCCGCAATCACTCGATCAAAATTCAAGCCAACACATGCATGGATCTCGGCTTATTTTTTTCCTGCATACGACGGGTTAACACGTAGAATCGAGGATGTCAAAAAACTTTACGATATTCTCAGTAGCCGTATCACCACACTTCACCCGCATATAAATTGTATCTTAGCACATTTCACAAATTATCGTGTATACGCGACACGCTCCGTATCTCTCACATTTCGTTCTATGCAATTAGAGGAGGCAATGATCGCATTGTTTATTGTGTGCTGTAAATATAAAACGATGTATTAATGTTTTGTTAGACCCGTGTGCCGTGTTGCGTGCCCAGCGACCATCACAATAAATACATTAAATTTTATGAATGCTCATATTTGTACTTTGTACAGATATATCGCGCATAAACGTGTAAATTAAATTATTACAAAAAGGAACTAGACCTTTGTTGTGTATGTGAGTGGAGTCTATTCTATTGTCAGCTCTAGACACGCGAACTAATCCGCTCACAGCAATTCTTCCCAGTTGGAACTGTCATATCAAACAATTAATCAAATGCAATCAGAACATATCTCTAACTAGTGTTACTTTGATAATTAATTAATCTTTAACTAAGCGGTGGCCGAGTAGTTCAAATAGTAAGCGCAAAGGTTGCAAGTTCTAGTCCAGACTGTAGTCTAGTACTAGTAACAATTAGTTTTCTGAAATTATTAGTACACCACGATTTTAGCGGTGAAGGAAAGCATTGGAGGAAACATGCTGCCGCAGTTCTGTTTGACAAAGTATATAGCGATAGTCTCGTCATCTGTCACGTTAGCACCTAATAAATCCCAATCGAAATAACCGTGTTGTTATACTGTCTTGTGGAAGGCGCGTAGATCCTACTAATGTTTTAAATGCGAAGGTTATGAGGATATCAATTCTTCTCTCACGCAAATCTACTGCACAGAATTGGACGATATCTCGCACAAATATAGATAATTAGTATCAGATACAGATAACACATGGTATGTATATTCTACCAATGAAATCAATTTTACGAGGTAGAAACCTCTTTCAGGGCTCAGCTTGTATACCTATTATATATTATGAAGCAAATGCAATCAGAGTATACGTAACTGGTGTTATTTTGAATATTAATTAAGCGTTAATTCAAGTGCTTCACCTATTGAACCCGGAATCAAAGAGAACGTAGCGTTGAATTGATTGAATAGAATTTTCGAATTAAGAGTTATCTTTGACGTCGCAGCTCTGTGCGATATTATTAACTATCCATGCCCCACTGTTTCACCGCCATAAATTTGATTAACAAACATATATTATGATTGTTGCATGATGATATAGCCTATAAACATTCTGATCAACTATCAACATCATTTGATGAAGCCGTAGATATATTACAAAGTGTCAGCGCTATTCAAATCTGGCTGTTTCGATTTGGTCCCGAGGAAGCGCAGGGCGGTGCTGACACGGACGAGCCCAGAAATATTCATAGCACGTTCGACTTGGTATTTTTATCCTACTCCATCGGCAGGTATACGTAACAGCTCAGACGATAATTTAACACTTTTCTATTAGTTGGAGTAGGCGTTTGACGACCGCAAAATGTCTTTATCTCCGTGATAATGTCAACGTAATAAACGCTCATCTACCGCGGCATGTAGGTACGCAATAATTTGCCACTTGTGCCTCGTAAATGTCACACCAGGGAGTGGATTACGTCACTTTTATTGCCATGTATTCTGCATGAAATCGATTGTAATCCTGGATATTCTACGACTGACTATTTATATCCTCAACTAGTGTATTCGTCTGCAATTAATTTGACTAAAAAAGTTCGATAATTTTCTCATTAATATATAATTTTCTCAAATATACTCTTTTATAACATATGCTATCTGGCTGTGAAAGTCCCGTCGAAATAGGTTTACCATTTTCGGAGATTAATTGGAACAAACAGACAGAATCTCTCTTATTATTTAAATCTTAATATATTGATTTTACAGGAGCTATGGTATTTGCTATTGGGTGTAGTTTGCCTCAATCAGATATTTGCTATTCCGAACGATCGATCAGTTATGCCATACCTCTTTTCATCTGCTCGTTTAGTATGTCTGTAGATTATGGATAGAGTATATCAAATCAAGCTCACGGATGCGAACAGCATTAAACGGTGCCCGAAAGGGTAGGCAGGGTAACGATTCCGTTTCGCCGGATTCCCATTTAGGTTTCATCATGACAGGTGACAAATCCGTCGCCGTTTGTAGGGCACAACAATACATACGCATTTATGCTTAAACGTTTTCTGTATTAAATCACGATGTTTTCCTTCACTCTTAAACTCATGGTATAATAGTTTGCACTGCTGATGTAATGGTATCATGCAAGATTCCCATAAGTACTTAGATTGGAAAAGACTCATTGGTACAGGGCTCCGGGGTGACATAATTTTTTTTTATTTTGTATGCGACTACTTAACCACTCTGCCACGACTTTTCTTAATTTATATTGAGCGAAGATAAAAGGTTTAGGAATTTAATATTTGGTTGGTATTATGGTAGTGTTTACGGGAAAGTTTCTAATTGTTTTAAATTGGCGAGTAGAATTTCCGGTTCAAAGTAATCAACAACATTTTAAGGGTAATCCTTGAATTGAATGTAAATTATTTATGAATATTTGGTCAGATTTCATTAAATAAACGCCAGAGTTTTAAAGTGTTCTCAGTAAAGTGTTCAGAGTGTCGTGTTCTCACCCGATCGTTAGAAGTATCCCGGCTTTTGGAGCTATTTGTAGGAATATAATGTTGGATATTTGTACAACGTTGGGCCATAGTTGAACAAAGAACTCGCTTCCTGCGGAGCCGGGCAACTTGTCCGGATTATCCGGATAATGCTACAGCACTTCCTACTGATACTTCTTATCGCATCTTCAAGAAAGACGCCTGCGCTGTGTGAAGTATAAATAGTATTTCAATGGCGTCGTTTCTACACAGGTACAGAAATAAAGCATATATATACATACCTTCACGCTAAGGCCCTCACGCTTTCTCTCTTCCTACACACTCATAGAGAGAACGCCAGTCCTTTAGACTAAAATAAGTAAATTTTGGTGTCCCGAACTAAATTATGATTTGACCTTCCTGATGATAAATCTAACAAAGGCCACTCAGCTGTTGTTGTTGAGACCTAGTACTAAAGGAATCGCTGTGCTAGCAAGAAGCATCCTTATCTAAAAAACTAAATAATTTAGTTATCCCATGCCAGATATTAATAGAGTTCAGCATCATTTTAAGAATAGATTATAACGAAGTATTATATAAGTAAATTAATTATCTTAGTCTTTCGCAAAGCATTGTTCGTTTAACAGATCAACATCGAAATTCCGGAATTACTTAAGCATTCCGTACCTTTATCAACATTAGAAGTTTCTTGTCACACACGGTATCGCTCTTATTTATCGGAGGAAATTAAAAAAGTTCCCGTTTATCTCGCATACTCCACTCGCGTAAGAATTCAACTGAATCTGATAAAAGTTCATTATACCAATGTAC
Source organism: Drepana arcuata (assembly GCA_016069955.1). Taxonomy (NCBI): domain Eukaryota; kingdom Metazoa; phylum Arthropoda; class Insecta; order Lepidoptera; family Drepanidae; genus Drepana; species Drepana arcuata. The sequence goes on from JACCPG010011209.1 coordinate 18,648, forward strand.
ATACATATTTTTGTACGCCTTAAATGTAGATAATAATGGCGTTTCGAATTAGACGACGTGGTTCACATATGAAGGCTTATCCAATTTAGCCAGAATAGACTTAAGACTAACAAAAAAAAACGTGATTTAGTATCGTCAATGGACTCGTCATGTGTCACGTTGGCACTTAAAATATATCTCTGGCGGAAAGTGGGTGAATGGGTATTACCTTTACACCTCTGCCTACCCCTTCGGGGACCCTTGTGGGACTATTATAATTACACAAAGTTGTAGCAAGTGTTTATACATTTTAGATGTAGGTATACTGAATATTCAAAACAACACTTGGCAGTAACTTGCACACCTATTGCAAGTGCCAGTACCAATTGTGAAATTTTAAATATTCATTCAATTAATATAAACAAACTAGCTTTTGTATTGAAATTTGTCTAAGATTGGACGAAGTAAAGGTTTTTTTTTATAATCTGAAGGCTGGTGCTTTTGTGAACTTGCGAGCCTTGGCAGCCGAGTGATTCGGGTAGTCGCCAGCGTAAAGATTTTAAGTTCTGATCCCGATTGTATTCATGAGTTCGTCCCAACTTAACTACAGTAATTAATCACACCACTAGCTTTACGGTGAAATAAAATATCGAGCGGAAACTTGCATTCGTTCGAGAAGAAATTTAAAGTCATAATATGTATAATCTTCGTGAGAATCAGCGACGTACTCGCCATCCGTCACGTTGGCATCAAGTTATATCTCCGGCAAAAAGAGGGTATTAGTATACCTCTGCCTTCTCCTTCAGGAACCCTTTTAGGAAGGCGTGATCATTTCCATATATGTACATTGAAAACAGAGGGTATTACTTCGAGGAATTTTGTGGGAGGGTGTGAAAATGTATATACTTGTGAAAGACCTAAAAACTAAGGGTTTACGGAGCGGTAATCCGATGTACGCGCGGATTACGGCTATGAGCGTTTTCATTAGTGGGGAAAAAGGAAAGGGGTCTATGTAAAAAGACATGTAATTTCGTTCTCATGTTGAAACCGCGCTAATACGCCTGAGGGTCGCTAGAATCCTTTCTGGGCATCAAATTAGCCTTCGGCATCACTACGGGTTCTCGTATGGGAAAATTACTTTGGGTATTCTTACTGCTGTCGAAAGTATTCTTCATAGTTGTTTCAAAAAGGTTTATGATATCTGCAGGTCCGTACGAGTAGATAGTTGCTGTATTGTACAGCCAAATGAACTGTGGCGATATACCTCGAAATGGTCCTTGAAGAATATACATCAACACCACTACGTCGAGTCGCCGGTAGATAAAGAGAATACAGCAATTGTTCTCACAACACTTCGTAATAAAACTAGAATCGTAATTTGAAATCTTTAGTTAATCTCCCTGGGGTTTTTAACACAATATCTTTCTATGGTGTATAATGTATGTCTGCAACAAACATTAATATAGCTCAGCACTTATAAACATCCTAATCATAGGATTACCCAGCTTAGCTTTTTTTCACTGCATACTGGACGTTTAATCATTTTAATAAATTGTTCCAAGTCTACGACCACAACTGTCAAGTCATGCGATCCATGTCTGTTCTCATGAATTGAACAGATGTAGCATCAACGAAGACGTATGCCCTGCGCTAAAACATTAATAGGCTGACGAAAAAAAACAGATGTCGGATTAATTTGTCACACTGTGACGGCTTTCGCGTCGAATTCAAAGAGTAGTCTGGGTAGGATGTGTTTGAGTGCGACGGATGCGACTGAGATCCGCTTTTAGTGGATTAGTGGATAATACCCGAGCGCCGGACAAAGCTGCTAAATACAGCCAGCTCTTTTTGATGTATCTCCCGTCTACTCTTTTTCATTATACAACCATGAAACAATTGATGAATGAAGAGAAAGCGAGATTTGTAAGTCTACAGAGGACATCTTGTGATAATATGGGTAATGTGGTGTGTGGTTGCCCGGTGGTCGAAATTCAATCATTACTAATTTATGACTTAAGTAGTGAACGTTATTTAGGAGTATTCTTGACATTCAGTAATACTTTAGATTAATAATAATATTAATCTTTCTTATTTTGACCGCCCACCTAAACCATAGACAAAATACTTTTTAACATTCAGTAAGTCTGGGTAAAGACAAATAATGTGAATCACTTTTCAGTTTGACCAATGTCACTTTGTAGTGACACTCATAGCACAGTGTAACGTTTCTTTTTATTAATTTCGTAAGTATTATGTAAGTTTTTATAATAAAATATTATCTTTCTGCATTCCATCTTTATATAAAATTTCGCTGTCTCGAATCGTATATCTGTCCGCGGAAATTTTCATTGAGCCATGATCTTAATGAATCTTAAAAAATTGTATAATGACAACAAACGTATCCTGAAATTGGCGAGGATTTCATTATCCTTGGAAATCAATATGAATTTACTTGAGATTGCTCGGAGAACAAAATAAAACATCCTTTCAACGATCCTTCTGAAGTTAATTTCATCAAGTTATCTTAAAGTTTTCTAATTTTCTCGCTGCTTTATTAAAATATACATAATTAGACAATAAACCTGATTGAAACAGTTCATAACTGTATAATTTTTTTTTTACACAATTAATGTTAAGCGAATATCGCGGTCTATGGGCGCTTGAACAACCTACTAAGAGTATATGTAGATTGCATCGCGGACCTTGCAGAAATCTTGCAAGAACAGACAGACAGACTGATAGAGAGAAAAAAATATGTTGTTATCAATATCATACACCGTAGTCATTCATATGTCTATGGAAAATAACATTTTGTGTTATTTTGATATTACAAGTAGACACTTCAGTTTTATTTACGTAAAAGTATAGATTGTAGCTGAACTGCCAATAAACAACTACTCTGTATAGTTAACTCGACGCAGCTCATCTTTTCTACAGCTTTGCCTTTTATCCAAGCGGCATTCGCCAATCGGTATTCATTCAGGAGATCTCATTAGTCACTGTCGCTCAGCACACCACATATTTAGATTCCACCCCAGATGTGAACGACTACAATCGTCCTACTAATATCTATTATAAATGTGAATGTTTGTGAGCATGTTTGTTACTCATTCACACAAAAACTACTGAACGGAATTGCATGGAACTTGGCACAGAGAAAGATAAGTAGCTGCATCCACGCAGGTTTTATTCCAGACAAAAAAAAAACAAATCGACTATTGAAATCAAATTAAAGGTGAGTGACATCGGGGCACAACTAGTCTGAACTTATATTATAAAGAGGAAAGATTTGATTTTTGTTTGTTTGTTAAGATTTAACTCATCAAACTACTTGATCGATTTTTAAAATTCTTTCATCATTATAAAGCTACATCTTTATCAAGTAGCACAGGTTATATTATAGGAAAGATTTGATTTGTTAAAAATTAACGATCAATGATTTGAAATTGTACGCGGATGAAGCCGCGGGGAACAACTAGTGAGGAAAAATAAAAACACATCAGTACTCACACATGAGCTAAGAGCGAAATCAATTTAACGTTGGAACAAGTCGATTTCATATAAACTTATGTCGTAAAGTATCCGCGACGGTGCAGATTCTTTATGGCCTAGGAAACTGCTGTCTTTGCATTGAATCTAAGCACTTGTGATATTACTTTGTACCTGACCGTGTGCGCGTTATTGGACATCTTGTACGTCTAATACAGGGCTGATTGTATTCTTCTATATTTATGGTTTTAATAATAATTGCCATAAATAAGAGATGTACAACGAATTTTCCGTTCAGTTGCCCTATATAAGACTAGCTGTGCCCCGCTGTTTTATCCACGTATTTTTTTATTTCAGTGGTAGATTATCTTTTCTTTCTGAATTTCTTCTAAAACAAATGCAGGCTTCTTCTCGATGTTTTTGTTCACCGTAAAACTCGTGGTGTTATTCATCATTGTACTTATAAGTTCAATATAAACTCCGTGTTGCAGGCAACTACACGAACCACTCGGCAATCGCGGCTATCAACACATAGATCGAAATAAGTTGTATATGAAATATCTTTATCCTTAATCCTTACTAATATTATGAATGTGAATGTAAGTTTGTTTGTTACGCTTTCACGTAAAAACTACATAACCGATCATCATGAAACTTTGTACACATATTCTTGGAGGTATTAGAAGTAATATAGGATACTTTTTATAAAAAAAAATTTTTTTTACGAAAGATAAAAAGCCGTCCACGCCGACGAAGTCGCGGGCACAGCTAGTTATGATATAAACTCTCACCCTCAGTTCAGGGCTGACATTTAATAATATCGATCGATCAGCCCTGCTGTTGAAGTATCAACTTTTTGCGCCGTAGATAATGATCGCGGTCAGTTAATTGTCTATAATGTGGGCTCTGTTTATGTCTTCCAACATGTCTGTTATTGTGGGAAGCAAAATACAATGTGATTGTTTATGTCTATGTTTGAACCGTGATAGCCGCCAGACTACTTATCCAAGTAGTCTGGCGGCTATCATGTATTCATATATATATATGTATTCATGATCACATCTGATATCTTCACGCTCTCTCACAAGGGTCCCTGAAGGGGTAGGAAGAGGTGTGAAGTACGAACACACCCACTTATCGCTGAAGATATATTTTAGGTGCCAACGCAGTACGTAGTAGTGTCCTAAAGAGGTGACCTAAATATATTTCCGGGCAAAAAAATGCGTTCGTGGACCTTTGGGGGTAGGCGAAGATGTATGTGTGCATTATACCATATATTGCTTATGTAGTGACTCAAAAATAGAAAAACATTATCCTTGAATCCGGTGCAGTTGATTGGCGACAGGATAACATAATCGGTCATAAAGCATATGCGATGAACAATAAATCGTTGTTAGCTAATTCAATGTACGGGTGGGATGGAGTGTCATGTCGGTGAATGAACCGCACAGAGCGCGCCCCGTGTTTCTATCGGTCTGTTCACAGGGAAGTGGCCGCGTGCCAATCCGAGCTCGAATATCCTACGGGACTCGTTATCGTCACGATGTGTTCTAGCTGATGGACAATAACGTTTGTCTATGTGTCCGACATTTCACACTGCACACGAACGCACTCCGCACTGATCACTGATTTGAACGCACATGTTCCCTCAGTGTTTGAACGCGATACACTCGAAAACTACTGAACGGTTTTGATGCGGGTTCAATGTCAGCTAGGTATTTTTTTCAAGGAAATTCGAAGCCGGGATTTTGATATATACAACAATACAATTGTTACTTACTGAAATGTGATTTGCCATGTTTCGCTGTTGCCACAAAGATGCTTATTGTTTATACAATTGCACCTGTGCGAAGCCGGGGTGGGACACTAGTTTATATAATTATTATTACCTACTGAAATATGAACTTGCAAGTTCACTGATGTCACAATAACCTCCTTTCACTAAAGTCAGCTTAAAATAGCTATATATGTACTTATGAGACAGATAGACGCTCGCATGGATGTAGTGTGACATATCCCTCCATTTATTTTCTTTCGTATGTATTTCAACGCGACTAAATGATTACGATTGCAAAAATAGTACGGATGATGGGTAATATGGTTTACTGCCAGAGGAAAGAAGAAGAGGAGAAGAGAGAAAATTATGAATAATGTATATACATTTGCAACTTTTGATGAGAGGAAATTATGATATTTGTATCATTTGTATCGGCCGCATTAATCTTTACTGCCGCTAATATAACTGTCGAATACTTTGGCTTTTGGCTCGCGCCGTTGGCTATGAAATGAACTTGCCTCGTTAATGTGCAATCCTGTCGGTGTACATATTGAGGCAGTTTCGCGCGGCACATTAGATAAAATATTAATAGTAGTCATTATCTATGCGACGAGGCACGTTTTAGTGTGGCGGGGTGCCAGCAGTAGGTAAACTACGATTCAGTATATCATGATTAAACGCACGTTCGCCATAAAATCGCTCGTGTCGTCGCCGCCAAGCTGTCTGAAGGTGAACCTCTTCCGTCAACGCTAAAGGTTTATGGTAAATACATGCAAATGCGTCACACAGGACCGCTTCGCAGACGTACACATACATATGTATTTTGTAGATAGGCTAAAACCGATTGCAACTGAAGATATATCAGTATGGCAGTTATATGAGCCGGATTAATGGCACAGTATGCATTATTCTGATTTAATGGCGTCTGCATACACACGTGTAGTTTAAAAACGAAATAAGCCAACGTGCCGCCGGGCTAATGATCGATTAACCGATGATGTGATGCGAACACCGCCAGTGTCGCGACCTACCAGCCGCAGCGTGGCCGGTGCCATTAAACCAAGTAATTTAACCCTAGAATCGATACACGCTAATCCGTCATGAGTAGCTGTTTTATTAGATGTATATCCGCTGAGGGATTAATGAACGAGTAAGCCGTTGTGGATGAACGGCTCGAGTTACAACATAAGTTCCCAATAGTATTTTCTGAACGTGCACTGAAAGTGCACTGATTAATCACAGTATAATGGAAAAAATACATTGAGAGGACCGCTGCATGCATTTAGGAAGAAAGTCCAAGACGTAGAGTCCTATCCCTTCAGAGATTTGTGGAAAGACGTAAGGCTGAGAATCGATACAAACTAATCCGTAATGAGTAGCTTTTAATATGTATATCCGTCGAGAGATTAAATGAATATAGGATGAGGAAAACAAGCTTAAGACACAAACAAGACGCGACGAATAATCAGAAGTAAACGGATTAATTTCCATTGAGGATATTGAATTAGCGCGGTCGTCGGACCGACTTATCTGCGGCTTCATGCTTCACTTGCCGTAGCGTTTCTTCGACGACATCGTTCGCGCTTGTCCCCTTTGGCAAGTTTATTTTCACATACGTAAAACATGTTTTACTGTTGGAGTTTTACTGTTACTTGATGCAGAAATAAAATATTTTTATGTGCTTTGCACCAAGTTCTGTAGCAACAGAGGTAGGGTGCTGCCAAACGTGCCTTGCAGTTTTGAAGAGAGTAATGAAAAGCAATATTATACTAAGAATATTTTTCGAAATCACTAAGAAGAAAATTGAGATTTTAATCTCCAACCAATCAAGAGCAAATTGGAAATGTCATCTCACCAACTCCTTTGTTCCTTAATTGTATCTGGCAATCTATAAACGAGCATTAATTTAGATTGCGCAGTCTCCGAGGGACTGCTTCTATTATAAACGTCATCGTCGGCTCATAAATTGATTCAAATCAAATCTGTGTTATTCGATGAGATACTTGCCTCATCCAAATCTGCGTCTACCTTTTTTAACCTCTAAATATGTTATATTCATGCATGAAATCGCATGCATACTACACGTATTTTCGTGCGTAATAATATCTTGTTATTATTAATTACAATAAAAAAATAGTTCCATTTATATATACAGTATTTTATTTTTAATAGAAACAGAAAAAAACTTATTTTATTCCAAATTCCATTTGACAGACTCGTACCAAGTAATGAAATTCTCAATGCTGTTTCTGAAACTATGTATCATAATTTGTAATCGCGCTACGCGCTAGTCACTTCCGCGCCAGAGAGCGATTTTCTTGCGTTTAGATCGCAAGAAAAGCTCTCTATGGCATTCGCATAATTGGCGTGTGTTCAGGCTGAATGTGGTTCAACTAGGGTGTAACACGATATTTCCATGGTCGGGGCAAGTGACACCCGGATTGCATATGTCCATAGTCGCTGGCCCGCGAGATAGTTTGCCTCCTCTATGGTATAAAATACGCGTAGCTTATTGAACGGTCCAAGGTCCAGTTTAAGTGCTATCTTTAGTTGTAATTCTTGTATGTAAGTTCTGTGTTTTGCGCCCAGATGCGGTCTGCACGCGGACTTCACCGAGCTGACAGCGTGTGTGGGAGGTGAGCTAGATCGACACGAAGGGTCTGCCTTTCACAGGAGGTATTTCTACATCACGCTACTCCGGGAGCCTGTTGCAAGGTATTTTACTCGTATTTATTTAATTTATTCAATTCAAATATTCATTTGCATTTGTTGGTACATTACACTTATAAATTAAGAGCTGGGCTCTTGTCGGCGTATCTGATGCAATTCCTTCCTTGCTTCTGTCCAGTGCGATCTTCTTGAATTCCCTATATTTCATAAGCAGCGCATTATTTTTGATCTGATTCCCCTCTAACTTTCCTTCTTAGATATTCTTATATCATCTTTCCTCATCTATGCTCGACTGTCTTAAGCAGTAATCTTTTGAGCACGTCCAGCAGATTTTCACCATCCTCCTCTAGCACCAAATTTCAAATGCCTCCAACAATAAAATGGTAGAATTGTAAAAATGGATGTACACTTAAAGGTTAAAACCGCATTCATAATTACTTTGCTTAGCTGTGCAGTACTAAATAGAACATGTCTATTTAATCTATATACTAATACAAGATACCTACATGTTTTCTCTTGGGACATTCCCAAAAATAGACCTAGTCCAAAACTATACCATGGCTACTATGCAATAATAGATAGATACTGATATATACTGAGATATTTGAATTCATAGACATATGTTATCATCATTATTAACATGTAGCAGATGTAGTGACAAAAATTGAGAAAGGTATGCTGAGATGGTTTGGCCATGTCGAGAGAATGAATGAAGAACGATTGACGAAGAAGGTGTATAAGGCGAGTGTCAATGAAAGTGTTGGAAGGGGTAGACCTAGACGGACGTTTCTAGACCAAATTAGGGACGTCTTGAAAAAAGGTCAGGTCAAGAATACCCTAAACCGAAGAGCATGTATGAAGAGAATAATGAAAGTGGACGAAGCGAAAGAAGTATGCAAGGATCGTAGCAAGTGGAAAGAATTGGTCTCTGCCTACCCCTACGGGAAAGAGGCGTGAATATTTGTATGTATGTATGTATTTCATCATCATACTGGATACATCATAGGGTACGCATAAAGGGCGGATCGTCAGTTCTCTTTGGACTTACAGAACTCTGTGGTATTCACACTTACATTCGTCACCAACGGGAATCTAACCCGCGACCTCAATCTTAGCAGCCAGGAGCTCTGACCATAAGACATGTGTCCAATTAACGCAGTTTTACTTACGACCCTGACATAAAACTGCGATTCTAAACAATCCTAATAAGTCAGAAACTGTTGTGGTTATATTACAGTTTATATAGTCTTCAATCTTCTCGTTTTTTTAAATACATAGATATGTTTCTGTATTATTTTTGGTAGTCGATACGTTTTATCTAAAATACGTATATGTGTTGCATCCAAAAGCACAAGCTTAACAATACGAATTCCGTTATAAAATATTACGTACTTTTCATGGAAATTCCAGAGCGGAGGGTTGCAGAAACCTGACCCACCCTCGTTAATGTAGTCCTAGTGTTGTTCAAATAGGGGTTGAAAGTAGACCCACATCCGACTACCCGTATAATGAGTACGGGGAATAACAACTTTTCAAACATATGCAGGACCTATTTAATATCTCGCAGGTACTACTCGCAGTTTGGTTTGCCGTATTAACCCTAGGTTTCATAGCTTTGTGTTGGATCAATATTGATTAATTGAAATACAAATATTTTAAAAAGATTTTTGACGGCCTAATCTCGTGGTCGGCGTTCTTGGAGGAAGCTAAAGGTTGCGGGTTCGAATCGCGCCAGTGGTGGATTTTAGTGTGATGAACATCAGTTCATCAGTTCAAAATTACTAAAATACAGAAGACGAAAAAGAGGAAACATTGATATGTTTCCTCTTTTTCGTCTTCTGTATTCGTTTATAAATGTTTAAATATACAATATATAAGTATTATTGTCGTTTTTTCCCGTTTCTTTTTCCCGTTCTCGATAAATTTGTGTGGAATTGTCTAAATACATTATTATTTCACTTCTATTTCATTGTGTGTTAATTCAATTATAATCAATTTCTGTGCCGTTCATGATCGAGTAACTTTCACATTTATAGTGGGATTAGTTAATAATCCCACTAATATAGTGGGATTATTAACTTCTGTATAAATAAATATGTAATAATTGATTAAAAAGCCGTGGTGGCCGAGTGGTTCGAGCAGTTGCCTGCGACGCAAAGGTCGCAAGTTCGAATCCCGCCTGTACCAATGAGTTTTTCTGAACTTAAGTACAGTGATTAGTCACACCACGAGCTTTACGGTGAAACATCGAGAGAGCCTGCATACGTCTGAGAAGAAATTCAAAGGCGTATGTATAGTCGTGCTTGAGTACCGGCGATGGACTCGCCATCTGTCACGTTGGCACCTAATATACCTCTGGCGGAAAGTGGGTGTGTGGGTATTACCTATACACCTCTGCCTACCCCTTCGGGGACCCTTGTGGGAAGGAATAATTGATATACGTACCTGTAGGTATGTCTGTGCTTAACCGAATAATTTCCGTAAATTTAAGAGTTACAGTGCATTTTTGTGTTGCGAAACGCGCGCCATTAATTAGAAGCGTATAATCAACTCGATTTGAAATTGTGATTTTTCCGACAAAATTAATTAACGACTGTTTGTTACATTCGTCATGTTTTTTGACATGGTTCTTGATATGTGAAATAACTTCACTAATTAATGGGTTACCTGACAACAATGTTAATTTATAGGTATTTGTCGGAGTACAGACACGTGAAACGTGGCGCCACTTGGAAGGGCTCTCGCCACTGGTGCCAGGGACGCACTGCTACTGGTAAGAAAGAACATACATTAAGTGAACAAATTTAAATTTAAATTAGCTATTTAAATATTGCCGGTTTACTGTATCTTTACTTTGAAATTCATACATACATAGCAACATGCCCATTCCCTAACATGATAGACAGAAAGAGTAAAGCGTTAGTTCTCCCTAGACTTAAAGAATTCTTTCGCTTCATCCGCATTAATCAATCACTTCATTCATGCTCGCCGGGTTTGAGTACTCTTGACATTGCCATCCTTGGGTGTCCTATTAATTTGATCTTGGTAATGGGAACGTGATCTTCATCTGCCCTTTCTTCCACACACTTTCTCATTGTTTCGTCAATCTTTCTTCAAACATTATTTCTATGCCCAAGCTTTGAAATTTGCATAATAAGATACTGCCTGACTACATATAGGCCTGATGTCAATCTACCAGGAATGAAATATTTAATTAATACAACCCAATTATTTTTTAATATGTCTTCCGTCAGGCCCTCCGATGGGTAGGCAGAGGTGTTACAATACCCTCTTGCCGCTGATGAAATTAGTTCTAATATTAACAAAACAGATGGCGAGTCCTACGCCGTTCTTCGATTACCATTATACGGTTTTGAACCCTTTAAACGAATGCAGATTTTCTCACGTTTATTCATAAACATTTGATGACTGGGTTTGAAGCTGCAATTTCGATGCAGGCATCTACTTAAACACTCGCTATTATTTTTTATCATTTGGCAACATGCATAGCGACACCATTAGATAATGTTAATGCGTTAGTCTTTATAATTAGCATTAGGTGGTATCCTGTATCAGCCCCCGTAGTATCGTCATTATAGGGCCGCATGTCAGAATCTGTAATTACAAATGCAAATTAACTGAGACTGTATAATTCTAAATTGACTCTGCAGGTAATCCCCTGAATGCTATTGTCACCTGCAGAGATAGGACTAAATTTATTGTCTACGTATAATTTCTGATAGGCAGTTGCCATATAGGTAGAGTCGACTTTCACGCCTATTTGCTACTAGCTCCGCCCCTCGATGCTACCTGCAATATCTATGATCCCACATGATAGCTTGCCCGTTTTCCTTACCCCTTAAAACGATTCAAGATTCAATTTCGCTAGTAAATAAGTGAAATCGTAACAAGCCTTCAAATAATTTCACTTTCGCATTTTACTATCAATATTAATATTACAGTTTCTGGGCTCTAAGAATTTAAAACAATTGATTCGACTTTGAACTTGTTGAGTGAGATTCCCTATCTAGCGACAGCGAGGTTATCGGAACCGTTCGTTCGTATTTCGTGAAAGTGATGCGTGACTACAGTAGCTTACTCTGCCATGACAAATACAGTTTTATTCAATACATTAACATCCATTACAATAATCTGATAAAAGTAAATTGTATTGTAAGAAATATCGGTTTATTTAGATGTCTTACTCGTATTATGTAAGGAGCCCCTTACATAAATCGATCGAAGTTTAGTAAAAATATAAAAAGATAAAATTAGAGAAGCAAAGACCTTTCGCAGTAGCCCTGCGTGCGGAAAATAAGCTCTTTAAAATTCATAGTTTCGGTCCTTATCTAGAAATGACTTTTTTTAGTATAGTTTTTCTATGATATGTGGAGAAACACACTTAGTAGAAAAAAGGGCCTCCGGGACTATCCTTTACTTCCTACGCGACACATTGGTTTTTCAGGAAGATATATATTAATCAGTTAACCAAACGACTTTGACCCTTTCTACCTAGATGTTACAGTATAATATTTAGATGTGTTATACGAGTACTCCTCCAGGGGCATAATATGTGTATAATTTTGCGGTATATTTGGTGTGACAGCGGCAGAAGTGCCTGCATGCTATACGGGCGATTCCTGGCGCGGCGTGACGTTAGGAGAGTTTGCGGCTTGTCCTTGGAACTTGGCAAACAATCGGCAGACGCGCATGCTGGCCGACCTGGCCTTGGTCGGCTGCTACAATGGCACCTTGAGACACCGCACCGCTGACACTGAAAGAGTCCTCCTAGCCTCCGCCAAGAGAAACTTGGCTGCGATGGCCTACTTCGGACTCACTGAATATCAAAAGGTATGCTTTTCTTCTATAAAAAGTAGTACTACTATAAATATCCCTTAATATGGTCTGTGCAAGTGTGTAATTTAATAAGTTCACTTGAATGCTTCGACTCGTTAGGCTGTAGCCGATAAAACCTCTCTCTTTATCCCCTTTTATGGCTGAGCACGTAGACAAGAAAATTTCAAGCGCTCCGGTGGGCCCATTGTGTGGGTATCAATTAGCAAGGATTAGTGCCTGCTCCGCGAGGTGACGTCGTTGTCATTGTTTGCTACCTGCTACAAGCGTATTTGCAAGCTATGGGCATGCTAATCGTCCCTGTGCACACTCCATGAAAGAGACTACAGTAGTACGTGCTACGTAAGCTTTATTTTTCAGTAGAGTGACCCCTAGTCAAGATAAGCACGAACTACTATTTGCACTGGAATCATTGTTCGCTCAGCCATTTGTCGGTGCCCACCGAGTCGTGCTGCGTTCTTTGTTCCAATGAATATTCATTGCCCATGTATGCCTAACATACGTGTACATTAGCACAGGTTTAGGGTTTGCACAGATTTTAACTCAATCAAAGCGTGGGTTGTGCATTGTTATTTAAACTCACTCTATTTGATCGCCCTCTAACTTGCAAACATTACGAGCTCATACGAGAAACTACTAATGGAATATTACCAATGTATTTCAGCAATGTAAACCACCCTTGGAAATTGGTTCAATTCCATAAATGGATGGATACAATAACCAACCTCGTAATTTTAATGAAGATATTATAAGCGAAACTAGGTGTATGCTCACGTGTTAATAAATAAACACGTGTGTCACATAAGGGCATGGAGCCTAGTAATCTTTTTGACAGAATATCTAAAGCCCTGCTTAGCGGTAATTCCCATGACGTGCCTTTTTACGAGTTACGCGTCGGTATTTTTTTGCGCCCCCACACGGTTCCAAAGATCTTTTAATTCAAACCAAATTGTTTAGGGTGATACTTAACGTTTCTTCAAATTGGGTAAAACTGGAATCCGAGTATATGGTGATAAAAGTCTAATAACTAAACGCTCCAATTTTAAATATATATGTAGTATATTTAGCAGATGGAATGGATAATAGAATGGTCAAAGAGTTAAAACTTGTCTTGGTTAGTCGTGCTGTACAGCAATACGATCTGACAATAATGTCTTGGGTAACTAAAGTGGCCGTAACGTTTGAGATACAAGATGAGTGAAATGCCGTGTTTTAATTTTGTAATTATAAGATGAAGACAAGGATTGATGTTACTTGGCACTGATCGGTCCAGGCGGATAGCAATATTTTCAGTAGGTGTTACAAAGTCACGTGTGGCATCTGCGATTGCATATTTGTATTATTGCTGAGACTATCACATTTTATGTCGAAATAGCTTACGTAGAGTAAAAATTTGTTATTTCTTAGCCATGTAAATTGATCAGGACATTCAAATAGTTGATACGTAAAACTACTTGGTCCAGATATCCCAGTACGTGTTCGAGGAGACGTTCAACCTGCTGTTCGCGGTGCCATTCACACAACACAATGCGACCGTCTCGGGCGCCACGCTTGCAGCACTGTCGCCGGCGCAGATCGCGCACATTAGGCAGCTAAACTCCTTGGACCTCGAGCTCTATGACTTTGCTAAGAACCTCATGTTTAAACGGTGAGTACTTTTAGTTTTGGTATCGTGATCGCCGTGTAGCTTGAATAAGAACGGCGTTTGTGTCGAGTTGAGTGTCGTTGAGTCGATCACTGTGCAATTTACGTGGCACCCATTATGCAAATATAATGTACTTAGTACACATTATATTTTTATAGTAATATCATCATACTGACAGATTATCTGAGTATTTAAGGCAATGTCCTTAGTGACTGACTTTCATAACTAAGCTAAATTAATCGTTAACGTGCTTTAAAAAAAACGCATCTTTTAATTATACAGACAATAATGACGAGACCACGACGAAAAGAATAAAATAACAAAAGCAGGTTTCGTCGGTTCAAAAGGGATTTTTGTCTTTTGAAGGGGTAGAACAAATTTCAAAAATAAAGTTCTTTCTTATCGTTTCTGCCTATCATCAATATGAATTATCTTGAGTAATGTACCTTCACACAGTAAGTTATCTTGTGCCGACACTACCACCGCTGTGAGCATCTGTTTTCATTATTAATAATGCACGCGAGTGGTTGTAACTTGGCCATTTATCACAGCCGCCACTTGAAAGGCGCTGAAAACTACGCATAAATTCGTCATGATCATTATTATTTCACTTACCACCCTTGGAAGTAAGTGTGCAAATTTTTTACAGGTAAATTTTCGCTTCCATCTATTATAAGTCTCCAGTGTGCTAGGGTTTAAAATTAGGTACATACAAATTTTGTCTTTTGGCTGAAAAATCACGTGTGATATGATTTTTATGGGTACTCTCGGTATCATCGGCTCGATATTATTGTACATATACTATCCTCTGGCTTCCTTCTCACCATGTATGAAAAAGAAAATTTTCCTCTTTCTTGACTAGAAACTTTTTAACTAGTTATTACAGACACTAATTTGTTAGTGTTCGGGCAATTTTGCCGACAGAGCAGTACCTCCACCGTACAGAGTGCTGCTAAATGGCTGGGAAGTACCTACTGTGCAACACAGTGTGGAAGTGCCAAATATTTATTGCAATGGACCCAGAACTGAGTAATTACCTTAGTTATCAGAAACTTCACGCTCTACATAACTTTAAGTGAGATCGCGAATGGCATGTTTAGGTTACCAGCTTTGGTTCGCCGATTTTTATTCAGATTTTTTTCGCCTGACAATCTTATTTCTACGTACAGAAAGGCCTGTCACGTACTATCATGCCAACGACGTGTTTTCATCGAGTAAAAAAAAAACAATTAAAAGTAACTTAGGCAATAGATACGTGTAGGAGTAACAAGGAGTCCCAAGTCGATCGGCTCGGTGATCGCAATCCAATTCCAACAGTGTCTGGGCCCGGTAATACCGCGCTCCCTCCCACTTACAATTTGTTTCGCTCAGTGACAAGTCGGATCAGCCGTTCCCTTAGAAAGTTTTTTGTTTTGTAAAAAACGTTTCCAACCCTAAGCCCACGCTAAACGGTTCAGGCTTTTTATCAGATTGAGAAGTTAAAGCCGGCTAGTCTGTGATTTATTAATCTTCGATATGTACTCTTTTAAAAAGCGCAGAGATAACGTGGTCTCAAGGTCGGAAGGCAATCATGAATTTATGATATCAATCACTGCGAAATGTATTTTCGGTGTTAGAAAATTTCCAAAGGCGCCATCAATCTTGTTACATGGATTACGTAGCTATTAGATTTGTAGCAAATTGAAAAATGTCATTATTGCCAAGTCTTCAAAAAACGGAACCTTGAACACCCTAGTACGCGTTGCGTGACCACACAAATGTTTTGCTTGCGCATAAACAGGTGTTATCGAGTTAGGATCGAGTGCTCGGCCGACATGGCCCACTAATAAGGCTATTTAAGCACGTGAAGTGAAACCATTCGCCTCTTTGTACAAACACGACATTTTCCTCCAAACCGGCATCGCCGACCTTCGCCGGGAAATGTCCGGATTACCGTGATTGGATTCCTAATCTAGGGCACCGGATCTACGTATTCCGCCGGAATGGCAATGCGAGACCACTGCAAACGCTGCTACTTTAAATATTCAATTATCATTTCTGTTAATGAAATTGCTACAGGTGTTAAAGTAATTGAGTATTACCCTAGTTTTGGAGCCGTGATGCCTGAGAGGTTGTAGTCTGATTACAATTGAGTAAAGTCGAGATTGCAAGTTCGAAACCGAACAAATGTTCTTTATCACATGACGAGCTTTATTATCAGTGAAGGAAAACACTGAGAGGAAACCTACGTGAGTTTGAGACAAAGTTTGAATAAGTATACACTTGCTTAAGGGACGTCGTCAGATTCGCCATCTATCACGTTTGTACCTAAATTAAATATAGATCCAGTGGCAATTGACTAACTTACATTCATATAACTACGCCGATTTCCAAACGGGGTAGGCAGAGGGAGTTGAGTGCCATTTCACTCTAAGCAATAGTCGACGACAAACGACCGGAGCCCAAATAAAAAAAAAATTGTTTTGAATACAAATCTGTCTCGTTGAGCTATTTATCAATTATTGTTAAATAACAATTATTGTTAAATAACAATTATTGTTAAATAACAATTATTGTTAAATAACAATTATTGTTAAATAACAATTATTGTTAAATAACAATTATTGTTAAATAACAATTATTGTTAAATAACAATTATTGTTAAATAACAATTATTGTTAAATAACAATTATTGTTAAATAACAATTATTGTTAAATATCAATTATTGTTAAATAACAATTATTGTTAAATAACAATTATTGTTAAATAACAATTATTGTTAAATAACAATTATTGTTAAATAACAATTATTGTTAAATAACAATTATTGTTAAATAACAATTATTGTTAAATAACAATTGATTGTATATTAAAATACGACATTAAATTGTATACTAAAGATTTACGAAATCAATTGTTATATAAAAAAAATATGGTTTTGAGATTATGATGAGTCCTCCAAACCCCGGTCGGCGGTGTGACCAATGTGTGAAGTCTATTAATATCTCAATCAGCGGATAGTTTGACCTAATTGCATAACCGTTCTAACAGGTTCGAAGCACTTAAGAAGCGCGATTCGGACTTCGAATACCGCTGGCGACATCTGGGGGAGGTGGCGCGAAGTGGGGTCACTGAGTTCGATTGGGACAGCAACCTCGAAGACGCGACCACCGAGAAGAATAGAGGCAAGTAACTACGGCGCAGTGTATGTACACACGAAAAGACATTGAATCGAGTGACGTGAGCTGTGACGTCACGACTCTAGTGCACCCACTAGTCATAGCTACCGTGAACGAGGAACCGTTGGTGTAAATATAAGTTGTTCGCAATTTCACCTCTAGACATTGTAGAAATTATTTTATTCATCTTGCATTTATACATTCGTCCGTTGCTAATGCTCCGAAGTGGTTCAAATGAATAGTTCTTATTTTAATTTAATTTAGGTTTACTTAATATGCATACTGCGACAGCTGATTATTGTTGATCGAGTTTGCTTAGTACTGATTCACTCCATTCTCCCGAATACGATTTGGTCTATTTTATAATGGCGGTTTCGAACTTTGGTTATGGGTTAAGTACCGTCAAAGAAAACCCTATTATATATATGTAACGATATAGCGTACTTTTGGAAGGGTGTGGTGAGATGTTGATAGACTGCATTTACCGCTGACAACAAAGCGATGCGCATGCTACTTGGCATCCTTAGTGGTATGAGACATAATTAAAATCGCAGCTTTCCTTGATTCTACAACTAGTTTCTGTATAATCGCATAATGTACATATATGTATTACTCAACTTAATTTTTAAGTAAACTGTCGGGTGTATTTGTTCTATACGCTAAATCCATCCCTTGTTAAGTATACAAATCTATTCTATACCCTCGATAGTGTGTAATCCTTGTTGAACTTTGTTTATGTATACAGGGTAGCACATCTAGGATGAACCCTACGGAACGTATAACTTAGGATAATATTTGATGTGAAATTGCGGAGCTTCAAAGCGTAATGGCGTCTGGAATAATTAATAATGGATGCTATTTGAATTTTATTTTCATATATGTATAGAAATAATAAGTTGTACATGTATAAAATTGTAGTATTCCCTTTGAAAGACTGTTAAGTTGTTGAAATGCGAAACGGTGCCATTACCATCAAATAAGTGATGTTAAACTTTACATTGAATAACAAAGTTCGGTACTTCAAATGACACTAAAGCGCGAGGCCGGGCCGATGTTGTTATTCTTAACATTCAATTATCGACTGTATACACTTGTAAATAAGGTCTGAGATCCCAGTAAATTTAATCGTGCGACGGTGAAGGTACCGGCGTCACCTGTACTTTACGTACAGTTAAGCTTCACCAATCACCTGAAAGAACGGTGTGGATACATTTTAAAATGCATGAAAGTGTACGGCCATAAAAATGCACGTGACTGTACTCTACAAATGTAAGCCATAAACGAATTAGTGGTTTTTGTTACATCCTGTAAGTTTATTGCTTCATATACTACACACAGAGTGCTACAAATATCAGTGTTGTAAAACTAAAAGGTTTGGTCTTCGCATCTATGGTTTTTATTATCTGTAGACAGATGTGCATATTTTCACATTGACTTTTACTTTCGGAAATTTTATCATTGTTTTTAATTACTCACGACTATTCTCATTTGAATTATGACCAAAGAACAAAAAGTTAAGTTTTCTTATTTGTTTTTTTTAAGAGTAAGTAGCCTTATTCTTTGGCTTATTACACTTTCATAATACAGCTAAAATACATAACTCGTAGTACTATCTCGCATACACACACACATGTTAGTTAAAGATCCTTTCAGCGGTATAAGACCTTTAGAATTGTCTCTTTCTGTCTGTGTCTGTGTCTAACGACAAATGTACCAAAGTAAACCTTTCAAGTCTATGAACATTCAGTTATCTATTTTTACGTTAAAAAAACCTAAAAACGCTGTATTATGCATTTGTACATATTGAGAGTTATTATAGTAAGAGATAATTTATCTTTAAGTGAATTACTGTTAAATACCTACGCTGGTGTTGGTAAATAAATCGACTGTGTGCCCTGCGTCGGTAGGTAAGAGACAAAGTAGGCAAATGTCGGCCCACGTAATGATAAGCGACCACCACTGATGTACAGAAGATGGAACAAAGATGCATTAATTAAAATTGAATAGTCTCCTAATAGATCACTAACCGTAGCCTACAGGCGCTGTACCAGGTCGTGCGTTGTCTTATAAGGCCGGGTTGAGCAAAATTAGGTCAATAACAGTTGACATTTGACAGTTGATATGGACATTTGACGTCTATCTTCTGTAAGGTGGCAGCATTGCATTACAATTAAAATTTTGAACGGAGATCCGTTGTGTTCTACCTCTTTTCAGAATTGTTTTGCAAGCTCCTAGATATCAGTTCTGATTTCAGATATATAGATATCAGTTCTCCCAGCGGTTGTCGTAAATTAAGGTAGAGGTATATATAGTCTTGACTAAAGGTTGTGGTTATTGAGTCTAATCCAGTTTGATGACACGTGAATGATTAGCTCACAGCGCGTAGGTCAGCTGTCCGATTTCCACACAAATTATTTTAACGATCTTATTGGCTTCATCAATTTTCCTGGTGATTGAATTAATTATGTTTGTCATCTATTTGGTCTGAAACCATTGATCAGTGATGAAACTTTAGCCCGAAAGAAAGAAAAAGAAGATCAGCAATGAAGTTTGCACGGCATTGCAACACACACCGGGTGCAGCTACGACAAACGTAACATACATATATTCCTACAGTTACGATATCGTTTATGTTATTATAAGCATTTAAAGCATATAGATTTAAAACTACGCACGTTGTTAATGCCTGCGATCATAACAGGAATACCTATACGAGTCTGTTTGGAAAGAATGCATGCTAATCTAAACCATAAACATTTCACGACAAAGTTTATTTTATAAAACAACAACGACCTTAATTTATATGAAAACGTTTATACGAAGTGTCTTCAAACTATGCGAAACACCCGCGGCCGACCCGTGACAGAGATTCACATTATATTTTTGTGTTTGGCAACTTTTTTTTTTACAAAACAATGACGTTTATACCATACCTTTGTTGTGTTTTTTAAGCATTTTGTTAGAGTTATAAATTGTGTTATTTTCAGGATTATTTTTCAGCTACACTTGGTATTCGTTTTACAAGGAATTCTCGACCTTTTGACACGATTAAGGCATTTCAAGTATCTTTAACGTAAGCTAAAGCCCCAAGTCTAATGTATTGGCCCGCTCCATCCCTATCGACTTGCGAATGCAAATGTTAAAAGCCTTTTCTATATTGTATTTAGATACTACGTTTTAGAGGTTTGTGGATTATAAATTAATGTTGCCTCTGCACTCACAAAATGCCTTTAGTTTTTTTTTTATATTGAAAATAAGTTCATATTTTTTAAAAGATGATATGTTTTTAAGTCAGCAGGTGTTTTAATTTCTTATTTACGAAAGTATTATAAACTATTATATATTTAATGCAGTAAATAGAACAATTATACGAGTGTGGACCTTTGGAAAAAAGCTTTCGGATTCGAAATTATCGCGTTTCAAAACGCTTTGCTTTGACCTGTATCTCATTTTAAAATTATATCTACCTTATATAGCCTGTTTAAACTTATTAGTATTTCCTTTTTCTTTCCTTTTCTTTTTTTCCCTTACTTTCTTTTTTTCTTTCCTTTTCTTACCTTTCATTTTTGTTATTGCTTTATCTTTATTTAATATTATTGGTGTATACAAATTAAACTGAACAATATAGAAGTAACAATAACAAAATATATAAAATAAATATACAAAATGGTAAAAGTAAAACAAATAGCGCACAACTCCTCAAAAACTTATCAGTGGTACTCTGGGATATATTCAATTTACATGTTTGTCGAAAATATAACAAATTTGAACCTAATTGTTTATGAGTGCAAGGGTGATTATTGGGTTAGCACCCATCTCAGCCTAGACAATACAATGTCGTGTGTAATTTGCATTGTACATGGAGAATATGTTTCGAGTAGTTTACTTGCAATGATCTTATTTATAGTACGTTAAAAGACATTTTATTTTACACTTACTCTGTCCGACATTTTAATATATTATTTTAATTATATACTTTATCTCATTGAGCGGCAACTATTAAGGAGCCCGGGTTATTATTGTGTTACGTGTAATAAATAGAATTGTAAGTACTATTCATAAATGTATGTATATTTTTATGTGTGTGTAAAGTTATACTAAGTCCTGTGATATGAGAATATATTGCACCCAAGGTTTTGCATTAGTATCCTACTAATTTGAATAGCTCACCGTTGTCATGTTTTTTTGATCGGATAATTTGTATCTCAATTTTGTTGGGTTGTAAAAGCGGTCGATGAAGCGCAGAAGCCATACAAGGCAGTTACACCTAAATATGGTGAAATAATAATTAATTATATGGATATCTCAATGTTTAGTAACGTATGTACCTATGCCGCTACCGGTACCCGTGGAGTTGTCTAGTAAGTACCAAAATTAGTGTTTAGTTTTTTAAGTT
>JACCPG010011212.1:0-84116 GCA_016069955.1 Drepana arcuata
CTTTGCTAATCACCAATCACCTACTTAATGACTAATTAAGTTATATTTTATTCAACACCATCATTAAGCTATATTAATGATACCTAAATATATGTTAAACGTTAAAAGCCTCAATGTTTCTCTGGCAACTGAATACATTTTTGAATAACATTTTTGATTTTGGTAGGTACCCTTTTGGATACCCAAATGGGTACCTATCTATATGAGTCATTGCAATGAGGTTTTATCTATAGAGACGTTATACTCCTTGAATATGAAGTATAAACATGGCAAATTTTATGCTATACCTACATATAGCTACAATACACAACTCACACAACGGCATTAAGCACACTGATGAGATTAAAAGAACACGAAGTATATGAATCCTAGTTGTCAGAAAGGGATAACAGCACAGCCACGTGCCAATATGTCGAGCTCTAATCGTTCTCTCTTTCGCTCTTAAACGTAACGCGCTACTTGTCTCGTTCGCGCGAGTGGCGCAGTAGCATCGTCGCAGGAGTTAATTCAGATTAAAATTTAATGATATATTTTCGTATTTTTGATAGATAAAACAAATTAACATTACTTACAAATGAAAAGTCACATCATTCTTGATTTTTACACTCGTCCAGTATATGTTCTGCAGTTTCTAAGCACCGAAGAAGGCATTTTTCCTAAATGCTGAATAAGTGCTACGACGTTGCCAGTTAAGCTGCGACTAAGTTGACTCAAGCCAACTGGCTTGTGTTGAGTTAGCCAAGCCGAGCGCGGTAAGACGTATCTATTCTTTTTTACATCAATGAGTCATTGTCAGATTTAATTCAGTGTCATTCATTCTTTCTAGCCTGTACCGAGTGAATGACGTTTATTTGCAGTTCGCAATACCTAAAACGAATGATGTCCGTCGTTCACACATGCAAAACAGCAATTTTGGCGCAAGCCAATCCGCGATCATACATATCGTGGTAAATTCATGTATTAATTCACAAATCACCGAAACATTAAACGAATAACAGAGTAATTAGGTACCTACTTGTAAAAAGCCGGGTGTATTTTTGACGTACCTACATTTATATGAGAAAACAAAAAATCTATGAAACGCCTATGAAAAAACTAGAATATTTAAGTAATACTTAGCTTTCCAACGTTGCTTGTTGAGTATCAATATACCGCAGTGGGTACTGCATTACTACACGGTACAAAGGTAGACACAATGCAAGTAAATTGCACAACGCAAAACCATAAAACCATCACACTATTACCCAACCCTTTGAGGTGTAATAAATATTTCTGTCAGAACCCTTTATTACTAATAAAGGCAGTCACGGGAAATTCAACTTTATCGCAAAGGTATAAATTTGCATTTCGCATGAATCGCAATTGGTAAGGCTGTATTGTAACTACAGCGGTAATTACATAACAAAAGGCTGAAGAAAAAGTAATAATCACAGGTATTAGGGAGAAAAGTACAGGATTCTCTCAGTTTACCTTTGGTTGTAAACCTGTGATGGTTTGCTTAGATTCGTGATTGGTGCAAAAGTAATTCCGTGATCTGTGCAAAATGTAATTGAATAATCTTGATTATCAAACATAATATTGATTACCAAAATTACTGTGTTTTCAAATTAACATCTGTGACCTTAACAAATAGATTCGTACTTAAAAAGTGTAAACAAACTCTTGTGTTCAATTACAGCTACTCACCCATTTAAAATTCCTTGGATCTCTAGACATATAAGAAACACATATTTTTAAAATGTACGCGACTAAAGGACAAGGAGCCATGTGAATCGTGAATACCTATATTTCAACAACAACAACGCAAGTTCTATTTTTAAAATTTTAAGTTTGGAAGAATGGAACGTTTCCAAAAGATAGGTACTACCTACCTACATGTTTTTAATAATCGGCTGATCCTCATACTAGTTCCAAGCATCAAACAAATTTAGTCTGTATTAATACAACAGACAATTAAAATTACAATACGCATGCTTTTAAAATGTATATAATGTTTTACGTCGATTGGAAGCACTCATCTCACCACTCGCTATCAATTTTGTACGGCGCGGGCGCTTAGATATCAATAAAAGCATTTGAGGTTATACTGCCGTAAACTGTCCCATAAAACGCGTTTATGACCCATACGTACACACATTAAACAGATACATAAAAACAATAAATCATCATTAACGGGCGTTATAAACAAACGACGCAAATCTTTTGACTGACTTCAGATAATTTTATGACATTTTACGACCTTGAAAATTATCACGCGCGAATTTTATTGATGTAATAATTTCCTCAAGTCTTCCCACAAGGATCGCTGAAGGGGTACGCAGAGGTGTATAGGTATATACCCATTTTCCGCCAGAGATGTATTTTAGGTGCCAACGTGACAGATGGCGAGTCCCTCGCCGTTAACCAAGCACGATTATACATACGCCTTTGAATTGCTTCTCAGACGTAAGCAAGTTTCCTCTCAATGTTTTCCTTCACCGTAAAGCTCGTGGTGCGACTAATCACTGCACCTAGGTTCAGAAAAACTCATTGGTACAGTCGGGATTCAAACTTGCGATTTTGTGTCGCAGGCAACTACTCGAACCACTCGGTCACCACGGCTTTTATTGATGTAATGATTCAAACGGGCTATGATTTAAATATCCTTTGCATTAAGCATATTAACTTGAACAATGTTGTTATCGGTTTGTTATAAATTGTCTGGGAGGGACTGAGTGATTTAAAGTGTTAGATAGTGCGGGGCATCTCTATATTAGTGAACCGTTAAAAATAGACCGTGCCTCCGATTGCTCATGATGTGATAACAGACTATTAGCTGTTACGTGCTCTTAAAGTCTATTTTGCAATGTCAAATTGTTAAAAGAACACAGTTCCGTGCACATTAAAACTACTGCCCCGTAACATCTGTTTTTGCGAACGTGTCAAATAGAGGCTTTCGATTGAGTATTTTCTGGTCTTAAGGAACACTTACACTTAATGTCGTAAGATGACGCCATCAAACATCTGGTTTTATAATGTGATGACAGATTCAAGATTGTTCAATTTTATAGTTTAAAAAACGAGATACGTGTTATCTTAAGCAGACAGTTGATACGTATTTGAATATCATGAATCAAGTGGTGGGATACCTGAATATATACCTCTTTCGCATTATTCACATTCATCTTTTACACATGTCGGTCTCGAGTACTTTTGAATGATCATATAGGTATAGGGAGTCCTAATTAGCATGAATATATGATCACATACAAGGTACATATTATATTTCTAATTTTTTTTCCATCATGCTTCTAAGGTTTGATTTGTTTTTTTGATTCTCGAATGCTCTAATCAAAATACAAATCATTACAATTAAGGAAGGCAAATTTACGCCTTATTAAAATGTAACTTTCCTCACTTTTTTTTACAAGTGTCTGGTTAGATATAGACCTATAAGTATATCTAGTACAATTAAAGCGCTGATATTTTATTATAAAATTGAATATTGCTTACGTTGGTTTACGAATTTACGTTTGCTTGGACACATAGAAAGGATGAGTGAAGAAAGGTTGACGAAACAGATATACAAAGCAAAAGTGTGTGCAAGAAGAGGCAGAGGAAGGCCAATCTACAAAGGCTTTATATTTTTAACTATGCATTTCCTTTCATTTAATCGAGTTGTAATAAAATATGTTTTTAAATATATTATATATAATTAAACAGTTCCCACCGTTATTGAGATCAGGGCGGCTAGGATACCAGAGAAAGGAAACTCCCTACAATACGTGCTGTGTCGAAGAGCACGGCTTTCTGCATCAGACCCTTGATCCAACCATCTAACGAGAGCCTTATCAGGTGGTGGTCGAGGCTCTTTGCCATTAAGCCGTTATGAATATCAGCTCAATTATTACGGAGTGACATTCGATGCTGTCAATCTCGTGGCAATTTTATTGTATTATTTGTACTATTATGTTTATGCCTATTTTTACCCAACGGATCTTGGACCTTCGGTGAAACAATCCCTTCGCCACCAGACCATACTTACACTAGAGCGTTTTCCATTATATTTGGGCGGGTATGTGATTTATTGTGTGACATTCTGGTAGTGTACAGCCAGAGGCCCCGCCTTACGACTAATGGCCGCGGGTTCGATCCCCGCCCGCTGCTAACATTTGTGTGATCAACATATTGTGTTAGCTATCTGTGTAAAATGTTTTTTATTTATAAAACATGGTCATTAGTAGATATTTATATTATCCGCTAATACTTTATTCTTTTTCGCTGGTTTTGTGGTCAGTAAACTTTATATGTTTACCTAGGTATGTCATATCCGGATGTTATTTTATGCTTACGTCAAATAGAATAATTAATTGAAAATAATGAATTTGTTAGCTTTAACGATCTCTTGCCTATTTTATATACATATACCTATCCTCACGCCTTACCACAAGGGTCCCAAGGGTAGGCAGAGGATCCTTCCGCCTAAGGCATATTTTTAGGTGCCAACGTTACATACATATTATAAGTTTCGATTATTGAAATATCGGTATATTGATTTATATTATATTATTATTTATATTATTATTTATTTTTGTTTCGCAATAACCTATAGCAATTAATTTGGCAAGTCCAATAATCATTTCATGTAAGTTAAGTTTGCATTCAATCATTATTCGACTTTTAATATCCTAGACGATTTGTGGGAAAACCTATCACGTCAAACTCTTTAAGCTTAGTATCTTTGAAATGAGTCCACAATATTGTTGTTATGCATTTAAATGTACGTCTCGATGCGTGTGGTCTGCTCTGATACGAGATACAGTTTCAAATGCTTCTTATCATACGAAACATTTAAAATAAACCCGTATTGCCTGATATTGTGAAGAGTTTATCGAGGTCAAGCTGTCTGCCTTTTAGATGTGACAATATAAAAAAAAAATATACATATTTAATTTGTGGATAATTGCATAATTAAAAAGCGTGCTCAGAGAATCAGCATTGCTAGTTAGATTGGCAATGTTGCTAGTCTTCTTGGCACGGTGCCGATGGATACCGAGTTGGCACATGCCTATATCTTAATTGTAAATTTTACAACTTACTTGTAATTATTGTTTCAGTGAGTAAAAAAAGTTTATATTTGCCACAAGATCCTGTGGAAGGAAACAGGGGCCACCCCCTTTTAGGTGTGACAGATGGCGAGTTTGAGACCAAGTCTCAAGCACTTACTTTAATTATCTTCTGAAACTTATTATTCTATGATTACCACTAAGGTGACACGAGGCCTGGCTCATGGTAAACGGTCACCGCCGCGTTGTATGACGATTCCTCGATCCTTCGATGTTTACTTTCATCGTAAAGCTCGTGATGTAAGAAATACTTATTGAAACAGACCGGTTCATATGTGCAATTTTGATTTTGCAAGACTAACCATTTTGTCATCGCGGCTCTTAGAAGCACATTACAAAAAATAATACAGAATATAAAATGAAACTGGAGAGAAACACAAGCAAATTTAAAATTGCAAGCTTTTAAAACAAAAATGACACAATCACAAAAAACAATGTGATAGGCACTCGAAGATTGAGATAGCCATTTCCTCATAATACCATTTGGACCGTATTTTCTTAAGCCTTGTTTTCTTAGAGCAACTTAATAAGTCCGTTTAATAAGTTGGTATATATACCTATAGGTATCTATAGGTATATATATGGAGGGGCGTCTTCGTTACTAGTTTTCTCATTCTCCTCGGGTCGGATGGTGGAAACCAATTTAAACTTGGAGACCGACTGGTTAAAAAGCAAAAGTTCCTTTTGAACTTTACCCGTAGTGCCGGCGAGCCCTTTATTTTTACTTATTTTACAACTCCGGCCCTTTACGACCGCCGCCGCCATGATGCGAAGGGCCGGTACACTTGCATGCATAATTCGCTGTTTATTTCATGTGCGTATAGATATTCGTGTATTAAATATTAAATTTAATATATATATTTTTGGAGGCTCCAAATGTAATTGTAAACATTATTTTCATTGGTGAGATAATGAAACTCCATTAACATCAATAAAACTAGATAATTTATTATCAACAGTCAAATACTATTATTCATTAAATTGAAGGCTAAAAATCAATATAAATTTCTTGCCTTTATTTATGTTATGGGTAAATATTTAGCCTTTATGGTAATTCTGTTGGTATTGGTAAATAGGTAACTAAATAACTAACTAAATCTAAACTATCCATCCGGAGATAGTAAGTTAATATTAACCTAATATACCTAATGTTGGCGTCGCACACTCGATCACAATATCTCAAGTATTGTGCTTGAGTGTACTCGAACATTTGCAAAACCTCAGATGGCTGGCTGCATGTACTATAAAACTGTAGTTAGTAAACTTTAGAGCCTATCAAATTACATAGCGCTATTGCCTACTACGTTAGCGCTTGTACCCATGTATAAGCGCTTATTATAGTTAATTACGTCTCTTTGTTAGTAGCCACATACTTAGGTACTTACATGGCAAAAGATTTCTTTGAATTTTTTAAGTAAAATTACCATTATATATAGATAGTGCCATCCACAAAGACGCGCCCCACTAATTTCTAGTCGAGGGGGTCGCCGGTTGTATGACCTGAGTCTATTAATTGTAGTGTCGGGATTCGAACTTGCGATCTTTGTTTCGCAGGCAAATGCTCGAAGCACTCGGCCACCACAGCTCTTTTTTTAATATTATATTTATTTTTTAACCACATTGAAAATAAGTAAATGTGATATTATCATATCGTAATGCAAACCTTTTTAAGGTTCTTAGAAGTAGGTGTGTAACTAACAGGTAATATTACCTAACAGTATCGAATACTGTCAAGTTAATGAAAATATACATTCGCTAATATACAACCGTATTTATTACTCTAATTAAAGGTTACTTTGTATTCTTAAAGCTCAACGCTTACTGATCAGGTTTTCTTAGGTAGCTAAGGTATCTAAGCAATAAGGAAAGTCTTATATTCATGTCTAATCAATAATAACTTACTAATATTCCTTCTGAAGTATCTACAAATATTTCAATGTTGCTTTTGTCATATATCAAATATCATAGATTATACATATACCTATATAAATATCATCACGCCGATTCCCTAATAGGGTGAGCAGAGAGTATAGACCGCCAGTTCTCTCTAGACTTACATACCTCTTTCGCTTCGTCCAAATTCGTCAGTCTCTTCATAGATTAAATATAAATTTATTTGCTAGGCAAATCAAAATGAATTTGGTTGTCTGCAAGTCTAGATCTGGCGCTCTTTTTTTTATTACCACAATGGTAGCAAACAAGCAGCCTGATGGTCAGTGGTAATCGCCGCCTATGGACGCTTGCAACACCAGGGGTATCGCTCTCTGTTTCCTTATAGAGACTCAGCGTGATGTATGTATTAAAATAGTACTTTAGTTATTATTAAACAGAACAAGAAATTAAAATAGATTATCTACGACAAGGCTTTCTAGTCTTTAATTGTAAACATAATTGAGTGTCAAATACCCAACCATCAAGTAGTACTTTGCAAGGATTGGATACTGTTACCCGTCCTCAAGGGCATTATAGCCAGCGATTTTACTGAGCATCATATTCTAAAGAAAAGCAGTAACATGGGTGCAGTGCCCTTTAAAGACAGAGCTCGGATATATTTATGATTCACGCAAATCTGCGAGACATATCCCGTTACTTATAAATATTAACAGGAGCGACAGACTCATTGAAATGCAATGCTATTGCGGATAATTAGGAAAGTTTGAAGAAGTTTTAAAGACAGAGAATCCAGTGTACGTGCCGGGTTAGAAAGATATTTAACCTTAATCAGCGAGTTTAAACGCGAATCGCGCACCGAAACAACAATTAAACCGGTTTCGACCCCAAATTAATGGCAGCACAAACTTTCTCCAAGTCATTTAGCTGAAATAGAAATTGGGTTCCACAGTACTTAAGTGTACGTATATAGAATGTGCCAACACCTTCAATTGTCCTTACATTAGCAAAGCAATTCACCGCGCAGGTTTAGGAGAACAGCTCTGTATATTAGGTAAGTCTTTCGATTAAAAATATTATAGGTATTATATCCTTAATCCTTAAACCTTAATAATATTATATAAATATTTTAAATGTGAATGTAAGTTTGTTTGTTACGCTTTCACGTAAAAACTACTTAAGAGATCACTATAAGACTTTGTACATATATTCTTGGAGGTATTAGAAGTAACATAGGATACTTTTTATTTAAAAAAAAAAAACATTTTTACGAAAGATAAAAAAGCCGTCCACGCCGACGAAGTCGCGGGCACAGCTAGTAATATTATAAATGTGAATGCAAGTTTGTTTTTTACGCTTTCACGTAAAAACTACTTAAGAGATCACTATAAAACTATGTACACATATTCTTGGAGGTATTAGAAGTAACATAGGATACTTTTTATTGAAAAAAAAAATTTATGAAAGATAAAAAAGCCGTCCACGCCGACGAAGTCGCGAGCACAGCTAGTTATACTATAAAAAGATGTTAGGCCACCTTATAGTCGTATAATAGCCTCTTTAGAAACATCTTAGAAGGAAAGGTAGAGGGGAAGAGAGGAAGAGTACGACCAAGATTAACATACATGGGTCAGATCAAAGAAAAAGTGTCTCTCATGACGTATAAGGAGGTCAAGGAGGTTGCGCTGGACAAAAGCGAATGGAGGGGACTGCATCAGAGACGCCGACAAGAGCCCAGCTCTTAAATTTGTGATGATTATGCTATAATTAAAAAAAAATAAGCGCTATTGAATTTTGTAGATATAATTCAATATGTATAAAATTCACGACATTTTGGTAACCATATAGCCGACTTTAATTCATTAAATTGATGTTTAATTTGTCACATGTATTGATCTCTGCCGGGTTCACGATAAATTCCCTTTAAGAACGTGTATCAACATGACTAATTTCTCTTTAAGTTATAGGACTGGTGGAGTGAATAAATTCACACATTCTCAAAATACAGACCTTTTAATACTAGCAAGTACTGTCATGTAGACATTTACCTAATTAGTTTTAACTATTATTCCAGTCCGTATGATGTACAGAAATTGTCTATGCGTCTTTATTCAGCTGGAACCAGAGTAATTAATAACCATAAAGCTGTGGGCTATTTCGGTTCGAAGTGTAACTTTGGAACCAGAGATAATCTTATTACCAATATTTACTTCGAGAAGGAATTGTTGTTCAACTCTTGTACGTAGGAAGCTTCCAGAACAGTCAGTAGCTAAGTACCACAACAAGCTTTTAACAAAAGTGACAAGCTTTTTGTTGTTCTACACATAATTGGCTGCGTGGGATGAGTAGTTTAATTGTAACAGATAGTTAGAGGGAGCGATAAACCTAATTCTAAATGTTTAAGAAAAGTATTTCAGATCTGAAAGCGCATTTAAGTGATTTTAAGTTTTATCGAGCGTTGAAACAGATTTATATTTTTAATTATAATAATAAAGGGTCCCCGAAGGGGTAGGCAGAGGTGTATAGGTAATACCCACACACCCACTTTCCGCCAGAGGTATTAATATACCTCTGGTGCCAACGTGACAGATGGCGAGTCCATCGCCGTTACTCAAGCACGACTATACATACGCCTTTTGAATTTCTTCTCAGACGTATGCAGGTTTCCTCTCGATGTTTTCCTTCACCGTAAAGCTCGTGGTGTGACTAATCACTGTACTTAAGTTCAGAAAAACTCATTGGTACATTCGGGATTCGAACTTGCGACCTTTGCGTCGCAGGCAACTGCTCGAACCACTCGGCCACCACGGCTTTTTATATAATTATAATATATTTTTATTTAATATATTTATATATCTTCACGCTTTCGCACAATAATTCCCGAACTGCCAACCTCAGGCAGTTAAAGCAACCTCTTTTCGCCGTAGGGGCCAACGTGACAGACAAACTCGTGATTAATTGCCAACATGACACACAGCCGTTTCGTCTTCATATTTTCCTTCTCCGTAAAAGTTTTGGTTGATTTTTCTCTAAAGTTATGCAAATTAATATTAAAGGCGTAAATAACTATAGGTACTCATTGTAGTTAAGAGCTGGGCTCATATCGTCCCGAATACAGCTCCTTGCATTTGTATTCAGCTCAATCTCACCATACTTCTGGGAATTTTTTTTCTTTGATCGGGCGCATTTAGGTACCTAACCTACACATGTAATGATGGTGCTGCTTCCTCTGTTTCCATCTACCTTTACAGAGAAAGATATTTTTCATACATTTCATTATAAAACAACAAACATACTACAAGCGAAATATTTCGCTTTTAACTGAAATATCTTAATAGCAAAAAAAAATACATACTCAGACAGGCAAAGGCAATTAAGCCCCACTCCACTCGAGCTTACAACATACCTCTTTCGCTTCATCCTAAACATGCCAAAAAAAAGTTATCCCTTCCGAAAATAAATGTCTCAATTACATGGATACAAAGGTATTTCCAACTCAAAATTAACATTCCAATCTAAATTTAAATTCCTACCCTCTATCTACGGATCCTTGGCGTCAGACAAAAATGGCGGCGATCCTATGAACGATAAAAGTTAATCAATTTAACAGTAGGTAACTTTCCCGTCTATTGCCGACACTTAATTACACCCAGCGTAATTGAAACTTTGACAACTTGTATCCAAACTTGGCTCGTCGTTTTCTTATCGATAATATTAGGTTGGCTTAGTGTGTTTGCCCGTACCTATTAGATAATACGATAGTTTGTTTACACGAAAAGTAACTATATGGACGGATACATACGTGCTATATAAAGATACATACGGTCATATAGGGATACAGAGTAAAAACATAGATACTATTAAATATATTTTTACTCTCACTAACAATTATCATATTTTACCTAATGCGATGCAGCGCAGAACAAAGTTCAAAGACGGTGCACATTAAATATGAGTTTGCTCCTTAATGAACTATGTACAAGCATCGGAGGCAATCTATTGATCCCAGTCCAATCTAGACCTGCTCCATCCACAATAACCCATCTCATCCTAATTGTTCGCTGGTTTCAGGTAGTCTACCATTGCTTTTTATGCGCTCGATTTAAAATCGGAGTTGGTATTTAGTTTTTAAATAATCATTGCTGATATGTTAATAAAAAGTCTTGTTGACATCTCAAAATGTCATCTGAAGGAAACAGATGACCATAAAAAAACTGATAAAGCAATTCGTTCGTAAACTTTAGTGCTTAATTACAAGAATAATGTACATATATAAGTGAAATTAGTATGTACAATGTACTGTTATGAAGCAAAAACAGCGGGCCTTAATTAAATTATGTGCATAGCTTGTAATATTGCTACTGAGTTATTAAACATAATTCTTAATTTAATATAAAGTAGGCATTGGAACTGAGTGTTTTAAGTCTGCAATAAATCAAAAATAAAAATATATTGGGAATTCTTTGAGAGGTTCTTTTAATGCGTTTTAACTTTACATATACTTATGTTTTAAGCATATAGTTTATAATATAATCACCGAATGTGCGGACATTCGGTGATTATATATATTTTTGTACCTAAGTACTTATATAGTTTCCCAATCTTAAGGTCGAATCTTAAAAGTGATGATTCAGTGACATAGCCTATCTCTATACTCGCCGCGTCTTTGAATAATGGCCAAAAAGTTGGGCCTCACGTATCCACTTAAATATTTTCCCCCGAGATTCGATATGATTTTAATACGTTTCTTAAACATAGTTGATTCGAAGGTAATGTAGGTATATTTTATCTATAAAGATGTGTTTGCCTATTCCATGCAAAAACCACAAACAAACTCATATATTTTACGAACACCACATTAAACAGGACCGATTTTCCTTGTTACATCCCATCCCATACATTGCAATATATTTATTGATGAATGAATGTAGTATGCCTACTAAGCATTTGTTCTAAACTTGAGCTACCAAAGCTTACAGTTTAGAGCGCGTAGTTAATTTAGTTATTAGTAATAGCGCGTATACAGGCGCCTCGCCCCTTAGTTTTCAAACTTGGGAAATAATCGCTTTGTACCGTCATATTGTTCTGACAGCTGTTAAAATATGTTCGAGCCTTATTAAGCTAGAAGTTTTTTGTAGTAAGTTTAATTATATTCAACACACGCATGTATTTGCGTGACTTCGACTGCAGTTCGAAGTTCCTTGAAGCGGTAAATAATGCATTAAACAACATATACATAAGTAGTAATAAATTGTCAATATGGGTATTCTAACTATGCTCTAGTGTAATTATAAGCGATAATAGTATATACAGATATAGGTAGGTGAAGAGATATACGCCAAATTAGTAATATAAAAACAAATTTCATTTTTTTATACAATAAGATTGGCAAACAAGCATACGGTCCAGTCCACCCGATGGAAAACGGTTACCGCAGCCTATTTACGCTATATTACAGGCTCAAACCCGGGTGGTATGTACCAAGTAGGTACAGGGATTGATCACAACACGAGATATACGGTGAAGGAAAGCATAGTAATAAAACTTGCATAAGTCTAAGAAATCCTCTCGATGTTTTCTTTCACCGCAAAGTCGTGGTGTGATTAATCACTGTTCAGAAAAACTCCTAAGCCTAGTCCTTCAGGGACTACATATATTGTGGGTAGAAGTGAGTCACTTAAGCGAAGTTTTTAGAACAGTTCGTGTATAGACTATGTTAACTGTACACCGACGCAAACATTTTCAGGAAATGTTCTATCATTGAAATTGATGAGAAGAGAAACTGACCTTTGTCTATGGGGTAATTATTTTCCCGGTGGCAAATTCTGTTATCTCCTCACTAACTGGTAGCTATCAGCACTGTTCCGAGCAAGTAACCGTAGTATATGAGGTGGCTCCTAAATATTTATGACATTTCTAACACGTACTCCTCACAGTGCCCCTAAGAGACTGGCGACGATTTTCTAATAAAAAACACTTTATTGTCCCAACATTTGTATGGTTCTTGTTAAATTTACGACGCAATAAGGAAGTGTCAATTCGACTCATATTTTGACGAAAGGATTGAATGCTTTTGTATTGAGTTCGTTGTTCTTTTTTTAAGTTTTTGTCAAATGTCAACGTGTCATTGTTGTAAAGGGCATTGTTTCTGTTTTTAAGTTTTTATAGTTTCAATAGGTATATTATTGTTGGAGTACGTTTTTGTGGGCTACGTGTCTGGAGGTAGAATTTTCTACTTATAAAAAATGATAATGTCATGCTTCGAGTTAGTTGGTAGTCCTCATAGTTTTGATATTTTCTTAAACAGGAATGAGCCTTTTGTTTTACTATAATTTATATTATTTAAATTGTAAGTTAGTTCCTCACGCCTTCCCACAAGGGTCCCCGAAGGGGTAGGCAGAGGTGTATAGGTAATACCCACACACCCACTTTCCGCCAGAGATATATTAGGTGCCAACGTGACAGATGGCGAGTCCATCGCCGTTACTCAAGCACGACTATACATACGCCTTTGAATTTCTTCTCAGACGTATGCAGGTTTCCTCTCGATGTTTTCCTTCACCGTAAAGCTCGTGGTGTGACTAATCACTGTACTTAAGTTCAGAAAAACTCATTGGTACTGTCGGGATTCGAACTTGCGACCTTTGCGTCGCAGGCAACTGCTCGAACCACTAGGCCACCACGGCTCTTAATATTATAAAAAAAAAAAAAAAAAAAAAAGTTAGTTCGTATTGATACTCAATTTGGTACCTATCTTGTATATGTACTAGCACTTATAGGTGAATAATTTAATTCATTACATGTTACGTTAGATCGGACTCTGAAGGACGGGAACGTTAAGAGTACTCGAAACCGACGAGCATGTATGAGGAGACTGATGAATGTGGACGAAGCGAAAGAGGTATGTAAGTCTAGAGAGAACTGGCGCTCTATACTCTCTGCCTACCCCGTTAGGGACTTGGCGTGATGATATGTATGTATGTTACGTAAAAAAAAGTTTGAGCAAGCTTGTGATGATATAAAATATATCTGTTGAAATACTTACTTTGAGTACCAGAATAGTCAATTAGACTTGATAATAATTAAGTAGGGGTCGCTTTTTTTGGAATTGACTCCTGAAAATGGTAAAAAATCCAATAATTACCAAAAAGACGTTAAATAAGTTAGTAAACCGCTCCCACCTCAACGTATTCAATGCATAGTAATCTTAGGTTTGTACATACTACTGATTGGTTATCTCCGCGGAACTAAGGATACGTGTAGAAAACTGGTTTGAAGCTTGGTATGTATCTGAAGCTGACATATCCTAGATAACCCGGTCATTTTTCCATTTAGATTAGCGATTTTTATCTTCGCGGGGATCAGGTGAACGCGAACTGTTTCTCAGGATTCTTCACCATTCAACCATTCTAGCGCATGCGTCCAATAGTAACAAGCGCGAAAGGGGCAAGTTACGGGGTAGGCAGAGAAACTTACAGACTACTTTTGCTTCATTTATCAGTCTCTTCATACATGCTTAACGATTTTTAGTACATACTCTAAACGATCCATTGATTTACTTGGACAGTGGTCTTCCTTAACCCTCTCGTATTGTAGGTATATCTGTTTCGTCAATCTTTCTTTCCGCATCCTTTGTATATGCCCATTAGTCGGACACATTTATATGCCTTTGGTATACCTTTAAATTTCGCATTATTAACTATCATGGCAATCATATAGGGGAGATGCGGGCAAGACGGGGTACTTAACGTTTGATGGGAAATAAAATTGAAACTATTGTACTTATATACCTACCTTAGGGGATCACAGTGGAAGCGTGCACGTCGCGATTCCTGCCAGCCCAGAGGGCTGCAATTCCACTCGATGCGCATTGGCCGGACGGCTATTAGGGCGTGCCCCCGAGGCGACGCGCACCAGTCCGTCCCCGCTGGTGCGAAAAATTCTGCACAGTGCGGCGATGGGGACCGCCACCCATCACGCGGAGTGCCTCACGGCGGGAAGTGGAGTGTGGAGTGTAGGATGGGTGTATGGAATGTAAGAGGAGGTATGGCTGATAAGATGAACGAATTGATCGATGTTATGACAGAGAGCGAGTTAGATGTTGTGTGCTTGTCTGAAACCAAGCGGAAGGGTAGTGGAGTAGACGAGCTCCCGGGCGGGAGTTTAGTGCTGTGGTCAGGAGTGGCAAACACCGAGCACGCCTGCCAGGGAGTGGGAATTCTACTATCCAGCCGCTTGGCAGAATGTATGATAAGTTATGATGCGGTGAGCCCCAGACTTATTTGGGCTCGCTTTAAAATAGGCCTTACCCGACTGTTTTTAGTCGCGGTATATGCTCCGGTGGCCTCAGCGGACACTTGCGACCCGAATAAGTTCTGGGAATGTGTGAGTAATGTTCTAGAGACGAAAGAAGGGAATGAAAAGCTGATTATTTGTGGTGATCTGAATGGATGGGTCGGGACAGCCCGTAAGGATTACGAGGCAGTACTCGGCAAGTATGGTGATAAGAGAGTGAACGAGGCAGGCAAGCTGATATTAGATGTATGCATGGAGAGAGACCTTTTTGTGGCGAACACCATGTTCGACCACAAAAGGATTCATCAGTATACATGGGAACGGAAAAATGAGCGAAGCATGATAGATCTGTTTCTAATAGATCAGCGACTCAGAACACAGGTGATGGACACCAGGGTGTATAGGGGAGCTGACCTGGGAACGGACCACTTCCTAGTTATAACTAGGATAAGGGGTCTGTTCGCGGGCTGGCGATCCCGCGCTGGGGGTCCCTGTTCTGCAGTCGCAGACCGCATCAAAAGCTGGAGGCTTCAAGATGCGGCTATTAGAGACAGATATCAAGAAAGGGTATCTGAACAGCTAGCCTGTCCACCGAAAGATGTGTTTGAGAGTGTCGATGTTTGTTGGCAGTTCCTTAAGTCCAGCATATTATGCGCCGCGAAAGAGGTTTGTGGCATTTCGAAAGGGCGGACAACCAAAAATGGCGATGGTTGGTGGGATGATGAAGTGAAAGAAGAAGTTAAAAAGAAGAAGGATGCAAGGCAAGACATTTTGGCTATGTCCAGCTCAAGTGAGAGTATGAAAGAAAAGATGAAAGAAAAATACCGCCTGCAAAAAAATCGTACGAAAGAGATAATAGCTCAGAAGCGTGAGAGGTTCCAAATGACTGTAGACGAAAAACTGTCACAGAATTTCAAGGACAATGCAAAACTTTTTTGGAGGGAAGTTAAGAAGTCCAGAAATTGTGTTACAGCTAGTAGTAGGATGAATGTGATTTTCTCGAAGGACAATAACATACTGACTGACAAAACAGACGTCCTCAGGCGATGGAGTGAATTTTACAAAGATATGTATGATGATGATGCCGCTGATCTACTCACAGAGCTGCCTCCAACAGAATCTGTCGAGGATCCTATAGCGGATAAAATAAGTATGGGAGAGATTGTAAGTGCGATAAGAAGTCTGAAATGTGGAAAAGCTGCGGGAATAGATGGAATTACGGCTGAGATGATCAAGTACGGTGGACCAGCGGTCTGGGACGTCATCTATTTGCTATGCAATCTTTGCTGGGAAAAGGGTGATGTTCCGGACGACTGGAGGCGAGCAGTCATCGTGCCTTTCTATAAAGGAAAGGGATCACGATTGGACTGCTCAAACTACAGAGCCATCAGCTTGGTCAGCTTAGCTAGTAAAGTGTATACGAAGATCCTGACGATAAGAATGCAAGAGCGATCCGAAAGATTTCTCTGGGAATCCCAAGGTGGATTTAGACCAGGAAGAGGATGTATGGATCAAACCTTCTCGCTTCGCGGAATCGCGGAAAATTTTTGGATATTAACCAAAGGGTTTTCTGCGCTTTCGTCGACTTGGAGAAGGCATTTGATAGAGTCGTACGAAAGGAACTCTGGGACGTGTTGCCTGGATATGGAGTGAGCAGTTCCCTACTGCATGCCGTGAAATCACTCTATAGTGATAGCGAGGCGTGCGTTAGGGTTAATGGTGAGATGTCACCCTGGTTTGATGTGAAGTCGGGGTCAAACAAGGGTGTATCATGTCTGCCTGGCTGTTCATTATATATCTAGATAACTGCCTGAGAGCACTAAGAACGAACGGATGTGGAGTGAAAATGGGAAACTTAGTGGTCAACTGCCTATTATACGCCGATGACGCGGTTTTACTGGCGTCATCAGAGGGCGAACTGCAGTCACTAGTTACCATAATAAAAGTAGAATGTGAAAAGAAGGGACTGCGCCTAAACGCTGGCAAGACTAAGGTCCTGGTATTCGAAAGAGATGAACAAGTGACCGAGTGTGCTATATCGGTAAATGGGCAAATTCTAGAGCAAGTGAATGAATTTGTATATCTTGGAAGCATGTTCACACGAGATGGAAAGTATGAAAAAAATATTGAAAGAAGGATAACTGCCGGAAATAAGGTGAATGGAGTCATGTCGGCGTTGATGGGCAGTAAAAGTCTGAGCAAGAATGCTCGAGTTGCTGTCCACAACGCGATATTGGTACCTACCTTATTGTATGGCAGCGAATCCTGGGTATGTCAGAGGAAGTATGAAAATAGCTTGAATGTAGTCGAGATGCGATCTCTTCGAAAAATGTGCGGCGTAACGATATTAGATCGAATCCGCAATGAAGAGATTCGCAAATCAACTGGCGTGAATGAGGGCGTGATTGTAAAGATGAAGAAAGGCATGTTACGCTGGTTTGGACACATAGAAAGGATGAGTGAAGAAAGATTGACGAAACAGATATACAAAGCAAAAGTGTGTGCAAGA
This sequence comes from Drepana arcuata, assembly GCA_016069955.1. Taxonomy (NCBI): domain Eukaryota; kingdom Metazoa; phylum Arthropoda; class Insecta; order Lepidoptera; family Drepanidae; genus Drepana; species Drepana arcuata. Next base: position 17,800 of record JACCPG010011212.1, read on the forward strand.
AGAGGCAGAGGAAGGCCACGTTCCAACTACCTGGATCAAATAGATCGGACTCTGAAGGACGGAACGTTAAGAGTACTCGAAACCGACGAGCATGTATGAAGAGACTGATGAATGTGGACGAAGCGAAAGAGGTATGTAAGTCTAGAGAGAACTGGCGCTCTATACTCTCTGCCTACCCCGTTAGGGACTTGGCGTGATGATATGATGATGATGATGATGATATACCTACCTACCTATAGTAAAGCTTAATTAATCGTCCTTCGAATCCACAAGGTTATGTTTCTACAGTTTTATACATATCGAAATATCGAACATAAATTGAACTTTATTATAATAGTAAAATAGCTCTCACAATAAAAATCAATACATTCGACTGAAAAGTTCTCTTTTTAGTAATAAAATTGTAAGTTTATTTTAAGAAGCTTCGTAAAATGGTAACTTTGAAGCTTTAATCCAAATGCATGATTAATAAAGTGTATCAACTGCACTACTATCAAAGTATTACATACTTACGACATTTGTGCGAATACAGGCACCTACGATGGTACCTATTACGAACTACGTTAATTTGAATCCACCTCATTTGTCAAGCTAATACCGGCTTTTGTTAACTGTTCGTCTAATATTACAAGTTGTGGAAACTTCAAGAGTAATATAATAGAACTAAGGATTCCATACAGAATATAGATGTAGTAAAAGCAATGAAAACATGGAATAAACTTAATTCCTTGAGATGAATATTTCAGAAATAGAATCATAGTTCAACCTTTTGTAGCTTATAACATCGTTGGATGAATTTTACTCTTAGCAAGAATTTCTTTTAAAGAGCCGAATTCAACTGTGAGCTTCTCCAAATTTGAATTTGGCTCGTTACTTTAGCAAATAATTAGGTAGTTACCTGCAATTTACTACTCGTAGATATTTTATTATTAAAAATAGCCTTATTATTATACCCTTCGTCAGCTCTCAGCCATCATGCTGCAAGTCTAGATCGATGCTGTATTAAAACTCAAAGGAAACGCCAGCCAAACATACTACTGACATTCCTTTATATGACAATAATCCGCAGTTCAAGCCCTAAGTTAACAATGTTGTTACAGCAGCGCTCGAGCGATACCCCTGGCATTGCAAGCGTCCATAGAAGGCGGTAACCGCTTACCATCAGGTGTACCGGTCGCTGGATCTTCATACAGTGTTATATAAAAAATAATCAATTATTCCTATCTTTTCTTTTTTTTTTTTTTATACCACTTGGGTGGCAAACAAGCATGCGGTCCGCCTGATGGTAAGCGGTTACCGCCGCCTATGGACGCTTGCAACACCAGGGGTATCACTCGCGCGTTGCCGACCCTGCAGGAATCTTTTCACACCCTTCTTGAAGAACTCCATGCTGTACTCTCCAGGGAAAACCTCAACGGGGAGCTCATTCCACAGCCTGAGCGTTCAGAAGTATAGTGACCTTCATAGTACGTAGATATATAAATTTACCTATGTATGTATGTATGTATGTATGTATACCGACGCAGACATTGGGTACACTGCGCGCCCACGTTCAATTTGCAGGGACAATTGCATCCGCATTTCGCGATTTACACTGTACGTACATTTATATGTACATATATAGTATATGGGTTAGTAGTAGGTTATATGCAATTGAAGTGTCTGTTTGTAATATCGATATACCAGTTTTTATTCCCAATGTGTTATAGAAAAAGAGCCGTGTAGTAATTGCCTACAACTCAAGTTCGAATCCCGACTGTACAAATATGTTTTTCTAAACTTAAATACAGTGATTGGCACACCATGAACTTTACGGTGAAAGCATCGAGAGGAAAATGAAACCGAGAAATAATCGTGCTTACGGCAATGGGCTCGCCATCTGTCACGTTGGTACCTGAAAATATATTATCTGGTGGAGAGTGTGTGGATAGTACCTACATACCTCTGCCTACCTCTTCAGGGACTGTTACATACTATTATTATACTTATATTATTTTATTATAATTGATACTGTTAACAAACCGCAATATATTTTTCCTTAGCTTGATCTCCGAAACAACTGGACCGATTCTGACTAGACTTTTACTGGCAGATAGCTATTTTTACTTTTATTTATATACATACATACATATCATCACGCCAAGTCCCTAAAACGGTAGGCAGAGAGTATAGAGCGCCAGTTCTCTCTAGACTTACATACATCTTTCGCTTCGTCCACATTCATCAGTCTCTTCATACATGCTCGTCGGTTTCGAGTACTCCTTATTTTTCGAGTACTTTTATTTTGTAATGTAAAACAATGTTTAATGAGAGCGAGTAAAACTGCGGGGCACGGTTGTTATTGAATAAAAGTGCATTGTACGGCCATATATCCATTACGAGCGATTGTGCGCTGACTGCATTGATCAAGGAAGGTCGCCGGTATCATTGTGGTATTTATTACAACTGCCTACGCATTACTTGTTTTCATTATCATGTGACTTTCCATGTACTTTGGTTAATTAATGTAATAAGAGCACAACGAAGTCGACGCTATTTTATATTATTTATGCGCGAGATAAGACTAGTTGGGGCCGTTACCGCCTTATATATTTGATCGCGAAAGTTTGAGAAACTTTGTAAGCTAACTGATTCTAATCTTCGCTTATAGGTTTATTTTTGATCAGGTACCTACATCTATATATGTCACAGCAAATTATTTTACTTAAGAAAAAACCCCAAAAACTATTACCTACCATAAAATAGTTGCTCTGACAGATACAAGTAAATTTTAAATAGATTAAAGTATATTTGGACATTCACCCCTTCGGGATCCTTATTGAACGGCGTGCAGCTGAAGGGTAGGCAGAGGGTAGAGCGCCAGTTCTCTTAGTCTTTCGCTTCGTCCACATTCATCAGCCACTTCATAAATGCTTTATATATATATATATATATATATATATATATCATATATAAATAATATTTATTACAGAAATAAGAATATAATATTTACAAAGAACAGTTGAACTAACTACTTACAGATAAAATATTTGTCCCAAATCTGTATCCCGAGGCAACGTGCCAAGAGGACTAGCAGCATTGCCACGCGATATATATATATATATATATATATATATATAAATATAATAATAATATATCCTCACGCCTTCCCACAAGGGTCCCCGAAGGGGTAGGCAGAGGTGTGTAGGTAATTCCCACACACCCACTTTCCGCCAGAGGTATATCAGGTGCCAACGTGACAGATGGCGAGTCCATCGCCGTTACTCAAGCACGACTATACATGCGCCTTTTGAATTTCTTCTCAGACGTATGCAGGTTTCCTCTCGATGTTTTCCTTCACCGTAAAGCTCGTGGTGTGACTAATCACTGTACTTAAGTTCAGAAAAACTCATTGGTACAGTCGGGATTCGAACTTGCGATCTTTGTGTCGCAGGCAACTGCTCGAAACACTCGGCCACCACGGCTCATTATATATATATAATATATTTCCTATTGAGTATATCCATCTTTACAATATAGACAGAGGGTCTGCGAGCTGTCAATCCGTATTCATTCACAATACAATTATAGCTACCTTGTAATCCACACTTACACTCGATGCGGTCATTATAACCTTTTTGATGCCATTCACGTTGTCAATTGCAGTAGCTCGCAAATTGATATGACCCATGCATTTTGTAATGGCGCCTTCAAGAATCGCCTATTTTGATATAATCAAAGTACGTGACGTTATTTATGTATGAGTTCTAGCGAATGCATTCTGTTCCCACACTTAAGTCTGTAAAGTTTCTGCCTAGGTATAAGTTAGGTAATATTTTACAGTACTCATTGCTAGGTGTAATGCGGAAAGCTATTGCTTAAGTTGATCCAGGCGTTTAAGTAACGCCTGGTGTTGCAAGCGTCCTTTGGTAGGGGTAACCGCTTAGCATCAGAGAAGCAGGATTTACCAGGCATGAGGTACGTGACCTTTGCCTCCTGCCTTCCTTCAAGAATTATTTTTAAGGTTCAATATCATAGTAATATTTGTAATACTTACCTACCTAATTATATTGCATGATGCGGTATTGATCAAAGAGATAAGTATAGTGACAAATTGAGCTGTTATCGTCGGTTTCGTAATCCGTACCCAAAGTCTTGTTCTTGTAAACCCCCGCAAGTAAATCTGATTGAAAAGAGATAACCGTAAATCGCATGTTAGCATTCAGAAGTTGAAAGAACAGAATAACATTTCATAAGAGGGTACTGCAAATTGGCTTTCCGCAGTTATCAGTTTCAAAGTTGTCTAGACAAATACAATTTTATATGGAGCTCCAATTTCAAATACAGGCTGTTCATTGTTTTTCAAGTAAAACTCATACCTCTTATATTAAAGAGGTAATTACTTATGCGCTATAACTTCCGTAGGCACAGATTTATAAGGTAATTATGTAAATGTTTCTTTAAAAATATTTTCAATATTTATATCACGGGATTTGCGGTCTGTACATACTTACTCCTCAAACAAAGCATTTATGTAACTTTTATGGAAATAAAGCAATCGGCATTGCGCCAAATAAAGTCGGCAAGTTGGCATACGCTTTGTAAATCCTGCGAAATTTAAGGAAACCGACCGAATAAAAATATACTCTCGAAGGAAAAGTCAGCTTCTTCTTCTGAAGATATTCGTAATTAAGTCTATTATTATTTAAGCTGACTTATGTATAACGTTCTATTAACAATATATTCCTAGTATTGAAGGAATCAACCTGTATACGGTATACGTACAAACTACTGAATACATTACAGCCATAACTACTAAGTATACATAACTTTAGCTAATGCAATAAGGATCTAAGCCCAATAAATAATACAGTTAAGATGGTCCTTTACTGGGAACAAATAACAATTAATATTCAAGTATTCAGCAACGACCAGACAAACATACACACTTTTATACATACAAAACGGTGGCTTATCCGACGGGCGGAAGCGCCATCGAGCCACGAGATCCGACACTCATTGTAATGCAAATGTGTGCGCTGTCTGCTTCCAAATTACCCCTCGGTCAAGCGGGAACCGGCCGATGACCAGGCATTAGAACCCTCCCTTTTAAAATCTACCCCACGCTTCAATTCAAAACTCCCTACGATAGTACCACGCGAATTTCGACTCTAACATTAACATCCAAAGTTCATTCCAGCTTCTTTGAGAGATGGGCAGTCAAAAACATATTTCATATCAGATATAGTGTTATGAGAGGCGGTAATGTTCTAGTATGGAGTGTAGGAATGGGGCTGCAATTGTGCGGACAATAATTAAGGGCGATGCCTCGCATTAAGGCGGGCTACAACCAGTTGGGTATATCTTGTGATACTGTTAATGGATCTGCATACATACATACCTATAGATCAAGTTTCAATTCTGTTTATTAGACTTGCAGAAGCCAGCGCCACTGTGGAAAATAATTGCCATAGTAAAAAATCTTTAGCTACCCTAAATTTGTTTGTAGATAGATATATATATACCTATGCCTATAATATGCCTTATAACATGCCATCTCTGCACCACCCAAAGGTTGACAGGTAGAGAATGCCTTCGGCATTAAGTTCGCCTTAGCAAAAAATTTTGCAGGAAGTTTTTTAATATATAAATAATTAATATACCTAGTACATTTTGTGTTCCTATATAAATAGATTCTGTTCAATAATGCATTGCAGGTTTATTCATCTGATAAACCTACATATGAAGCTATCTTGGTTTTTAAATATTTATGAGTTCATCTGTATTTACTTACGCTGATGAGAATCATTAATATGTAGGTAAAGTCTGTAAAACTTTAACTAGTTGTCTCCCACAACTAGTTAAGCCTTAGTAATAGGACCGTATATATAAGCTAGCTTGAATGTATACTGTAGTAATAGGCACATATATGCACGTAGAATGCATTTACATTGCATTTCTTAGGTAGATTCCGTACGCAACTGGCACAAAGGCACTTAATAATTACTTCTTCTAAGCTGCAACTAATCTCTAGACTCTAGAGCTTTTCCAAGTTGGTCGCACCGATCCTCTTTGTTATCAAAGACATTTTCAATAACTTCTATTGATACAATTTAGCTCTTAGTCCGTACGAAAAAGACTCAATATTGAACAATGCTAAATGTAAGTCAATGTGTGGTCTTCAAACCCATAAACTTATGTACCCCATGGCCACGTGTGAACATCTATCAGCTTAAATGTTACCTACATTTCATCTCAGCTCGTGTACTTTATACCAGTTCTGGACGATATCTGGACAAGTTTATTGTCCTTCTTTAGGATTCTGCGGACAATTGAAATATCATCTTAATATAAAACCGGATTTACTCACTTTGAATTAGATGTGGTTGGCTTTATCCGGTCGTAACTAGTTATGACGACTTACAAAAAGTTCTACCGCGCATATTACGAACGTTTATACTATTCAAAGGAATTAACAGTACTAGAACTACAGAACTACTGTATTTGTAACCTTTCATCCTTACCCTATTATTTGCGATACAATAATACCTACATATTCTACAAATGTCAGTCTTAAGATTTGATTCGACGTCACCAACCAAGTCCAGACTGCAGGTTACCTCGCAGTCTGGATATAATTGATCACACAATGCAAAACAAAGTCAATAGTCCGATGACAGATTCACCATATATCACGTTGACACCTTAATATATATATATATATATATATATATATATATATACATATATTTACATCGCTATCTCGCTCACCCGCGTAAAACTAAATTTGATTTGTTTTTTTTTTCTACCACATTACTCTGGAATAAAATATTTTTGTTCTAATGCAGCTAATTATCTATATTTGTACCAAATTTAATCCGATTTCGTTCAGAGATTTTTGCGTAGAAGGAGGAACAAACATCTGTATAGATTTTCGCATTAATAATTATGATTACGTAGTATGTTATTACGTAGTAGTAGGCATGCTAAAATTCAATTAAAATTTAATTCCCTAAACCATGTTCTGACTAGGTACTAGTAGTGATATAATTTAATAAATTAAAACAATAATAGATTGTTCATTATCTTTTGTCACTTTAAATCTTATCCCTAATACCAAGTTTCCTCAATAGAGAGAACCGAAGCACATATAAAGAATATAATAATAATATATCCCGCCTTCCCATAAGCGTCCCCGAAGGGGTAGGCAGAGGTGTATAGGTAATAGCCACACACCCACTTTCCGCCAGAGATACATTTTAAGTGTCAACGTGACAGATGGCGAGACCGTCGCCGTTACTCAAGCACGACTATACATATGCCTTTGAATTGCTTCCCAAGCGTATGCAGGTTTCCTCTCGATGTTTTCCTTCACCGTAAAGCTCGTGGTGTGACTAATCACTGTACTTAAGTTCAGAAAAACTCATTGGTACAGTCGGGATTTTCTTCGCAGTCGATCTTTGTGTCGCAGGCAACTGCTCGAACGGCTTAAGAATATATCTATAGATATATATATTATTAACTATAAACTCATATACCCACAAGCAAAGATAAAAGAGAAACGAGGTGTTTAGACCAGACACTATCCCCTGGGCACGGAGCTTCTTCGCAATTTCGCAAACTGCGATACACACCGACCTATTGTCTGTGTACACACATCCGCATGTATTAACCAACCAACGAACAATGGCCCCCACCCCCAAAGACAAAACAGAATTAAACTCCACACCCTAAAGACCACTTTAAAATGGTCCATTGTCAGACGGAAATAACTACATAGATAGAAACTAAATTGGAATATTCTCTAGGGCTTCAAACTTCCGCTTAAGTATTCGAGCTGAAACAAGAAGCTTGTTTTTTTTTATAAAATGAGATTGTATTAAGAATTAAATAAGCCTCGATCGTCCGAAGTTATAAATATACACGTCAATATTAATTGGTTGTTCGTTACAAAAAAACTAATCGAACTAACGACGGAGCTAACACGCCACTACTATGTAGGACAGACAAAGCTTAACGCACAGAGCAACCACATAATAGATTGTAATAGGCAATCATATATCAAAGAATTGAGATAAAGAAACCTATTTAAAATGACCTTGTGAAGCTCATTTATATTACAAACGAAGATCTGTTCTGACCCGGCCATTGTACATGGATATGAAGCGTTCCATAGATAGATACAGGTCAAGTTCTGTTGGTTATTAGTGATCGTCTACAGTCAAACTGCGGGCGGTATTATGTAAGCACGCTATATCGATTTATTTTATCCAAACTGCCGCAATTATGACATTAATTTTGTTCATAAGAACCATGAATGTTGGAACAGAATAACTTTATCCCGATGCCGCGTCAACGAAACACTTCGGTCGCTATATATTTTTTGTTATTTTAGATACAGGTGTGGGAATATTGCCGGCAAGACGATCTTGTACGGTCGACGGCGCTCAGATAAATTGTATAGAACAGAGATCGCCCGCTGAATCCTGACACATATATTATACTTGCTCTAGCTACGCATAGCTTACCCATATACCCCGAAAAGGGATTAAGTAAATGGAGCTTTTATTTATTTTTTTGCAACTAAATGAAGCTCACCTCCTATATTGACGAAGTGTTTTTTTAATATGTATTCATTTCCACGCCTTTCCACAAGGGTCCCCAAATAGGTAGGCAGAGGTGAACTTGTCTTTTTTATATTAATTAAAATACCAACCTGAAGAAATAACATAGCTTTTAACGTCAACATTTCACGGAAAATAATATCATATTTATAAAAAAGGTAGAGTAGGTCAATATGTAATGAAATAATTGCGTGTATTATTAATAAGTCAAATGTATCTATAATATACGCAAATATCCAGGCTTTTAATTAATTTTAGTAGATATACAGGTATAGCAGTTGATAAATTAGTAATGAAAGCTATCTTAATTTACATTCGATACTAATGAAAAATATTGACTCTGCAATCAATTATTTACTTACCTACTTTGTACAATGTAGCCACCGCTCCGGTGGAGGCTTCGAGTTCTGTAACCAGTTATGCAGATACGCAGGAGCAAAGCCTTCTAGTTAGGGCCAATGTTTGTGTGCTTTAAGTAATTCCACTAAACTGGCATAATAATAATGATTTCACTTTTAACCATTATATTAGTTGGTAGTTACCAGGAACTCATGACATTGGCGACTTAAAATTGACGCGATTTTACATTACGAAATACATTAAGTCACTTCTAGCCCTTAATATTTTAAATAACGCTACGGATTCTGTCATGGTTTTCATCAACAGATAGACTGATTGAAAGGAAAGGTTTATATTATGTAATAATAATATATCCTCACGCCTTCCCACAAGGGTCCCCGAAGGGGTAGGCAGAGGTGTATAGGTAATACCTACACAGTACACACCCACTTTCCGCCAGAGGTATATTAGGTGCCAACGTGACAGATGGCGAGTCCATCGCCGTTACTCAAGCACGACTATACATACGCCTTTTGAATTTCTTCTCAGACGTATGCAGGTTTCCTCACGATGTTTTCCTTCACCGTAAAGCTCGTGGTGTGACTAATCACCGTACTTAAGTTCAGAAAAACTCATTGGTACAGTCGGGATTCGAACTTGCGACCTTTGCGTCGCAGGCAACTGCTCGAACCACTCGGCCACCACGGCTCTATGTATAGTTTATTGTATCTACCAACCAAGAGAGCGGAGCAGTAATCATGAGCTTGTTGCTGAAACTGCAGGATACAGCTCTATTTATAACACAAAGCTAGCAAAAGTTGCCTAACGATAAGCGCTTGCCGCCGCTTTTAGACTTTAAGCTTGTAACACCAGTGCTATCACACGCGTAGTGTCGCGGTGTTATTTTAAGATAAGCACATAAATGAACACCGACATATAAAGTTTGTTTTTAAACGACTGACATTTGTCCAATAGTGGGTTGATTTATTTATAAATGAATATTTTTTGTATCAGTTCAATACGATTCGATTCATACTCAGCATTTTAAGCAAGTTTGTATCTAGTTAATGTGGTAAATGCCACTTGACTTCAGAACACCTAGAACTTGAGAGATTCTTACTACGTCTGTTATCTTATTAATTATACCAGCTTCTTTTCTCTTTGGTGCTTGAATATCTGATACTGCGGGGAGACCGTAACCGGTATCTCGATTCCACTACAAGACACCTCACCTTAGTAATAGAAACTATCTAGTTTTTGTTTCAATTTGGTGTCGAGAAATGATTATCTACAGTATAAATTAGTGAAGAAATTTTTATTTCATAATTAACTTACCCAATACCAACAATTATTGCCATTGACATACCATAAAGATATTCATACCTATATACAGAGGATAAACCGTGACGGCCGAGTGGTTTGAACTTGCAAGTTCGAATCCTGACTGTACCCATAAGTTTTTCTGAGTTTACAGTTATTAGTCACATCACGAGTTTTGAAGAAGAAAATGAAGGAAAACTTCAAGAAGAAACCTATATAACATAGAAGATATCTAGACAGACATTATACGGAGAGTAAATTTGCTATAGATGAGAATGGAGCCCACGATATTCAGTAGAGTAGTATATATAGCACTATCAACGAAAATGAGAGATGGCCCTCAGATCTCAAGATCATAATAATAATAGAGATAAAGTTGATGTTCAATATTGCAAAAGAAAAACCTACCTTAATTAAAGTAAATACAACTTTAAATGTACTATCATCCAAATGATTCGTTAATAATATACTTACCCTACCACTCTAACGAAACTCATCATCAAGTTTTAGAAGAAAAACTTTAATTCCATTTCTTAAATAAAAACTTAAGCTTCCCGTTGTCCCGAGACGTTTAAAGTGTCCATTAGCCCTTAGGTACCTACCCGAAAGGGCTGAATTTGTGGCCGACAAGGGGTCATCAACTGACAATCTCTTTAAATCACTTGTGGAGCCCCCGCCTTATTAGGAAGGGTGGGATACGCCCGGGGTATTAAGAAATTCTACCTTTTCTCTTACCTTACTACATCAACGTATAAATACGGGGGCTTTTAATGAAATTGACCGTTCATATTAAGTCGTTGGAGATCCGATCAATACCTGTGGGTACTACCTCTGCCTACCCTTTCGGGGAACTTTGTGGGTAGGCGTGAAAATCCATAGACAAATATCATTTGTATATATATATATATATATATATATATATATATAATTATTATTATATATATATATATATAATAATATAATATAATAATATCCTCACGCCTTCCCACAAGGGTCCCCGAAGGGGTAGGCAGAGGTGTATAGGTAATACCCACACACCCACTTTCCGCCAGAGGTATATTAGGTGCCAACGTGACAGATGGCGAGTCCATCGCCGTTACTCAAGCACGACTATACATACGCCTTCTGAATTTCTTCTTAGACGTATACAGGTTTCCTCTCGATGTTTTCCTTCACCGTAAAGCTCGTGGTGTTAAGTTTTAGAAAAACTCATTGGTACAGTTGGGATTCGAACTTGCGACCTTTGCGTCGCAGGCAACTGCTCGAACCACTCGGCCACCACGGCTCCATTTGTAATAATAATATATCCTCACTCCTTTCTATAAGGGTCTCCGAAGTTGTTGACAGAGATGTATAGGTAGTATGCACACACCCACTTTCCGCCAGAGAAATTAGGTATTATTAAATATAAGAAAATTTTACATTACCTACCTATTGTTATTTTCTTAGTGAAAAAATAAGTATATATATATATAAATGCGTATAGTTATAGATCTGTCCACTATAGGATATGCAGAGTAATACCTAACTAGGTACAATAAATATTATATCGAAAATAGATGCTAAATTAACAGTGGTGAGTTTGTCGCCATTATCTACTATATCTGCTCAAGTTTCTTTGTGATGTTTCCTTTACCGCAAAAATCTCGTTGGAATACACCATCGGGATTTGAACCTAAACCTAGACCATAAAACTGACTACTCATACTACTACACAACATAAGAAACAAATCCTTTGACTTTGTAGCAAGAGAATTACTGTCGCGTTACTTTCTTCCCTGACTAAATATTATCCAGCCTGTGTACTTGAAAACCGTTAGGTACGCAAACAAAACCTATTCCATTCTACACTCTTGGCAAGTATGTCTGAATATTGACTTCACGTATTGTGTTGCCATATATTCATATCTCATCAAATGTAATCACTAATAATTCTAACAACAAAGCGAACGGACCGAAGTTAACTGGCATGCGAACTGCACATAACTACGTTATGATAGTTCGAACAATAAACTCTTTCTTCCCTTGCTATATTATTTTACGGCCGCGAATTTTATCTCGTTGCTTCAACGCTGAAAATAAACACAAAATATTTACATACGATTTGCATTCGTTCAAAGGTATTTTCGTGCGATTTTCGACTTTATTTCTTTGGGAACAATGGTATTTAGAACGTGCAGGTTTATGTGCGTAGTGCAGACGCGTGTTGTAAAGTATTACCGGCAAGCATAGGGTCCCGCAGAGTGTAATGTTGTGTGTGAGTTCGCAGTTTTATGGGGAATCGCTGGTTGCGTCGTATTGTGTACAGACCAACCATCTACCGCGTATTTTTTTGCTGAAACCAACATCTACATAGTTATAAGTATTTGTCAGATATTATATAGGTACTGACTCACGCCATTACTTTGTCTGCGTATAATGAGTGTTCCGAGTAGGTAATCTGTTTCTACACTAACCTGCAATGATGTTTTATGCTTGAGGAAATATACCAATACAAAGTTGTACCTTATTTCAACTCCCTTTAAGCTTATTTTCGCGACTAAAAGTAGGTCGCTTTCTATAATGTCCCATCTACGCCTTTATCCAAATGGGCTCAGTTTCTTAGGCGTGGAAATGTATCAGATTTAGAGACACGCTTTCGCAAACAATTACAAAATTTGTATGGAAGTGCTAGAACTATCAAGCTAGTCAGAAATAGGTAGATAATGTTCACGTTAGATTTACAATCTTCGATAATATATTTCATGCTCAACTTTAACAAGGCATTGTAATTAACTTGGCTTTATTTTACGATACTATCAAATTTAATCATGCGAGCTGTCTAAGTTGTTAATACGTAATACCTAAGTAATTAAAACTAACTAATTAAACTAACTTAAAGTAAAACTAAAATTAATCAAAATACAAACCTAAATTTGCAACAGAACTATTAATAAATATTAATTAAAGTCCTATATTTATCTTCTTAGCAAAATAAAAAAATATAACGCGATTGCCTAAAAATAAACAGAAGACCACGTTCCAAATATCTAGACTATCTAGAAGATGAACGTACCTGATACCTATTCGAAATCCGCCTGCATATATAAAAGGATTGTGGATGAAGCAATAGAAGCCTGTAAGTCTAGAGCAAAAGAGCTCTTATTTCTCTGCTTACTCCGCGATATTCATGACGAAAGTTCACGATATTCATAGGTAGGTACAATATACAATTGTATTTACATGATTTTCCTGTCACTTCGTCTCGAACATCTCCTTCAAATAAATTAAGCTGAGCAATTACTTCCTACAAACATTTTTGACCCTTAGCTGGAATACCTTCTCGTCTCCAACGAATACTAAGCACCCAATTTTGATTTTTCGAAGAAAGTAAACGAGGACACAGTTCCGTTGATCGATCCAGTCCCCTTGGTTCCGGTCGCCTCTGAAACGGAGCGTTTTAAAAATCCCTTCAAAAACCGGCCAATGTAATATCAGACCCCCCTTTCTCTAGCCAATGTAAGGATAGATCCTTACATGTAGTAAAGTAAATACCGGCTGGGGTCACGTTAAGCTGGGACCGTTGTCTGCAGCAGGTAGCAAAAAGCTAATTGTGTATTCTTTCCGCGCTCGCTGCGTCCTTAATCTGGCCCGTTTGTGCCCACCCTCCATATTCCCCAGCCACCGCGCCCCAACTAAGCGGAAAGTTTTAAATCCTTTATTTATGCAGATTTTAGACACTTTTTACCGTGCGAATTGGTGCAGCACATAAAGCTTACATCGCTAAGTGCCAGGATTAGAGCTCAATGAAGAAGTGTCAAACAACGTTTGTTCGCAGATAAATATATACGGACTTATCATCACGCCGAATCCCTCGTGGAGTAGGCAGATCGAGTTGAGCGCCAGCTTTCTGGAGGCTTACATACCTCTCACAAATAGATCAATTCCTAAATACCTTGGGAAAATTCCACCCAAATTTATTACAGACATACAGTGTTATCACATCTTTACGGCGAAGGAACCTGTATGGAAACCTACATACACTTGAGAATAATGTCAAAGATATTTAGTTACACTCGTGCCTGAGAGCCGACAAAAGGCTCATCATTAATCACGTTGGCACCTTCATATATATCCATGGATGCTATTAAATATGTTCTGATCTACATCTTTTGTTTTACATAGGTACTAATAAGTTGTCAAACATGGGGTCGGCCTGATGATAAGCGGTTACCCTATCTCATTGACGCTTAGGTACATGTACAGGGGCATTGCTCGCGCGTGTAAGGAGGAAGGCGTGAATAAAACATTTTTTATAAAAGACTACTGACATTGTATTTATTTTCGTAAATTCTAAATTAAATGTATAATGAGCGTTGATATCGTGTCGTATTACTGCTCAGCGGAGCACAAACTGTTTACAGATCCGCTAAACGCGACAAAGTGTCAATTTAGGGGGGACGCTTCTTGCCCGCGTCAGATAACCGTCGCTCAATGCACGACATTAACAAGAAAATTGCCTGGTATACACAAGTATAGATAATCCTTAGGTAGCTTATAACGAACACCCGAACATTATGCGGCAGAACCCAATATCTGAGCCGCAGAGAAGAAAATTGCTTGGGAGAAAATTAGCATTTTTATTGAATTTTCCACTCTTGGCCGCGATGGAAACTATGTCTCTAAATACGTACCTTAACTTTGTGTAAGTGTGGTTGTTGTACTGAGTTTGCATTGTGTCGTTACGTATGCTAGTTTCTGAGACTAGGGCTGGAACCAGTTTAAAGAATATGTCGATTAAAGTTCCCGACACATTATAAATACAACACGGCTGGATTTACCTGATAGAAACATTAAGCGATATTTTCAATCTTATCGACTTATTTATTAAGACACCATCAATTTACGATTATAATATTATTAATACTCAAGTAAATGGTTATGTATATTCGAAAAACATGCCATTAGCATTATGTTACTAGATTCTGGTTTCATTTTTCGTATCGATGAGAGTCCGTCGCGTCTCTAGCAGCAGAGACAATCGCTATCCAAGTGTATATATATACGTATCTATAGCTACGTATCTATTTGACTTTAGGGAAGGGATCATAATAGGAAATTTTGCTCTGGCGAATATGCGCACAGCATCCGATACCTTTTTCACTTATGTTGTTTTTATTTTGGAACCCTAATGAAAGAACTTGCGTCTTCTATTGCAATTTCAATATATTGGTTTAGCTATTGTTGCGCGACGTTTTCCTCTTTTGTTGTAGATCTAGGTTAAGCAACATTTTAGCTACGCACGTAGCACGCGTTCGATTTTAAAATCTTGTACCTACCTTCTCTCAAACATGATTTGAGTAAATATCACTGCTCTGAATTCGCAACTTAAATTTATTTTCGACTTAAAGAGGGTACATATTGTTACACCCATATCTACGTCTAATCTTTCAAGGTATGAAGAATTTACAGCTCATAATAACTGTTAGGTCTTCATCCACCATACGTCTTGTCGTCATTAACGCTAAATACCAAAGGCGCTAATTCAAACTAAATATGTACACCGCCACGGCGAATTGCCAAACATCCCAGTTCGATGGACCCTGAATCCTGGGATTAATAATTTTCCAAAATATTCTGAAAACCTAAAGTGATACTTATATTTTTACTATTTTAATGTATCACATCATATTGATTGAGTCGAAATAAATACTTGAAACTCCATTAAAACGTTGCACATTTAAGTAGGCAAGTAAAATCCTCGTTGAAAATAAAACACAAAAAAATATCTAGAACAAGAAATTTGATTTTCTTTTGTTTCAGTTGTAAACGTCACCACAAATTGGCCGTAAATTTCTGATCTATTAAAATTGATTGCCCTCAAACCGTTTATTGTAGCATTACGTAACCTGGTAACCCTTCCATGGACATAAAACAATGCAAACATCACAGGGCCACGCGAAAAAATGTTCCCAACTTACATAAGACCTGGTTTTTAGGCCTACATTCGCATAACAGGCTCGAACCAATTTTATGACACAAGGGGCAGTGTTTTACGATCTCTTATCGAATCGAAAATATTCTCCAAAACAAACAAATGAGTAACTCTATAAACAGCTAATTTGAATTACAACCGACTTCACGCACGATACCATCAGATTTTTTTAAAACTAACGCTGTTAATTTTACGTTGCTTATAGTTTATTGTCAACATATTAGCATTGTAAATGCGTTGCCTGTCAATGTTATTTGCCGCTCGTTAAGTGTTCAAGTTTGTTAATGAAACGCCATTAAAGGGTATTAACGACATACCATAAAACATTAGGTAAATCATTGTGCCCAGCAGGAGTACGTTGGTCAGATTGTATCTGTCAAGCGCTGCGAATGCACTTCCCAGTCACTTGGTATAAAATCGCGTGACAGTCAACACGTATCCTCTCTTTTATACGAGATAAAGCAAACACCGCTCTGGGGAGATAAAGAGGAGAAATCGACCGCAACTATATAAAGGTTTGCGGCGATAAAAATACTATGTTTATTTGCACGTCCTACATCAGTTCCTTTGACCTGGAAAACTGTCTTAACGCGCTAACAACGTTACACAAAAACACAACCCAGTGTGAATGATATACGGCAGGTTTTGCAACGTACTACGGCGTTGAATAATGATGTTTTAATTTTTTGAACAGTTGAACTTTACTTAGATTCCCTGTATCAGTAAATACGGATCCCTATCTTATTTCTTATTTCAAACTTGATTAAGAAAAATGTTTACCTAGTCTAAGTTTCATGGACTTATGTAACGAATCCCAGGTGGGATACGTTGCGTCACGTGTATTAAAATTTAAAAGCACGAGCAAAAGCACTTAATACTAACCAATATATTCCCATTTGTTTACCGCCTCCGATAACGTTGTTTATTTTTTAATCACTCCTCACGTCCAATTTTCTAATGCAGACTTATTTCCGAACGAATAAACAGTTTTAAATCTACAATATTTACGTTTTCAAAGTGAAATTCTCAATTTTATGACCGCAAAATGCTAGTATAACATTGAAGTTGTTAGATATGTATCGATCTTGGACGATTTCACCCTCCATAAAAATGTGCAATGTGGCTATCATAAAGTAATCCACTTTACTATTACAAATGCGCTTTTGTAGATAAACTGAACTGCACAGGTTCGGTTCTCTCTATTCTCATACCATCCTCCCTACGAGTAAGAGAGGGATCAACCTATTTTGTAAGCACAGGCTAACTGCTGTCGCATATTTCAGAAGTGCTACGACAACAGTCACAATGCTTGAAATTTTCTATTAATTGGCATTTTTAGTACTTATTGTCGATGCCATTCTACATTTTAATGTGATCTTGTATCTGTATTGTCATATAAGTAGATACATAATGGACAGCATTATGACACATAGGTACATATTGTGAGCAACACAGCACTTACATTTCGAGGATATATGTTGTTTTGAGCTAAGTATGTAAATGCAACCAGATATGTGCCAGTAAAGTCTCTCGAAAGCTAGGTAACTTAAATAAATTGCTATTCTTGCCGTTCTCTCCCCCGCTGTAGTCGATGATTGCCCAAATAAAGGCACATTTATTTTTATTTAGCAAATAAAAGCAATTCAAACGCGCATAAAGGACCATTGGATTGGATGTGAAATGTATGCTAATGCCGCCACCGAGTTGCTATAATTGACACAACTTCCTCTCGGAGATATATTCGATCATATAGATAGACGTTAAGTGCGTCAGTTATCAAAGAAGCTCGTACGAAATTCCAATAAAGAACACCATAAAATATTCAATAGGTCGGCGTCGAAGGAAAGTGAAAAAAAAACGAAAACAATATCGCAGATATAATCAGTATTCAACGCGCGGTCGTGTCCACAGCTGGGGCATTTGGCAAGGGGACAAAGTGTCCCCGCGCTGGCGGTGCTGCAGCGTCAGGCGTCACGTCCAAGCCGCTGACAGAACCAAGAATTTACAACGCAATTAAAGCTGTACTCATTATGCAAGGAATCGGCATCAGTGGTCGGCCGACAGAAATAACTGAGACGTGGTATTTTGAGTGCACTGATATATAGAGCGGTGGGAAGCTTCGGTAAATTACCACGATTGCCACTCGGCCAGTTGGCCGCCCGTGATTGCGTTTAGATAGTCGAATTAATTAAAAATATTACTCGTAAAATAATAAGGCCTTTATAAATAATGCGCTCGTTTGTTACACTTTAGTGTTGCTGGATCAATTGTGCGGCATCGCAACTAATCATGCCAATAAAGGAGACGTATTCGCAGTGGCTATTGTCGTAAATAAACTCATTACATCGCCCGAGAGGCAACTCGGTCAAATACCTGCGCTTTAAATCAAATTTTATGTACCTACTTGAGAGCTATTCGTCCGGACAAAGTTTATATGTTGCAACTGGTAAATAATGTTCCATATCTGTAATAGTGAACCTCTGTTGAATTTCAGTAGCTGAGTTTAAAGCTTCACCTTCATATCTTCTCAGAAGGGTGCCCAAAGGGATAGGCAGAAGTATAACAACACCCCCATTTCGCCGGAGCTATAATAAGATCCCAACGTGACAGATGGTGGCCGTTTATCAAGCACAGCTATTATATATGTCTTTGAATTATGTACTTCTCAAATGAAGTTCGTGATATACCCTACACTGTAATTGAGTTCAAAAAATCTATCTATCAATAATAAATAGGTATGTACAGTGTAGTTAGTTTAGTCTTATAATGTTCTATTATATATATCCTCACGCCTTCCCACAAGGGTCCCCGAAGGCGTAGGCAGAGGTGTATAGATAATACCCATGTTCTATTATATTATTGTAATCTATTTCAGATTCAGATTCAGAACAGATATACAAAGCAAAAGTGTGTGCAAGAAGAGGCAGAGGAAGGCCACGTTCCAACTACCTGGATCAAATAGATCGGACTCTGAAGGACGGGAACGTTAAGAGTACTCGAAACCGACGAGCATGTATGAAGAGACTGATGAATGTGGACGAAGGGAAAGAGGTATGTAAGTCTAGAGAGAACTGGCGCTCTATACTCTCTGCCTACCCCGTTAGGGACTTGGCGTGATGATATGTATGTATGTATGTATGTATTTCAGATTCAATAGAAACTCATTTATACAGTCAGCATTCGAACTTACAATCGTAGCCACCTCGGCTTTTCTTTTATACGACTTATCCTTTGATTCCTTTGTTAATATGTATTAAATGCGACCGTCGTGCTTGCTATCTATTATGTGTAAGTAGGTAGGTATACTGGTGGACGACAAATAAAATAATCCGACGAGAATATCATCTCAGTTTAATTAAGTATTCGCATTTATGTGGGCAGTTTAAGAAAACAAAGAGTGTATTGCATTTAAAATTCAATGTATTGAGGTGTTCAATTACGCCAAGAGTGAGGCTTAGGGCGCCAACAGATCTCACGAATGCCAACAAAACATTCAACAATGCTATTGTCTGCTGAATTTACTGATTTTAACTGAAATAAATTGTCATTTTTACAACTCGTACATTCGTACAACTACCGATATTACGCTTTTAGATTCTAATTAATAGCACCACAGTATTAGCTAGTCGCTGCAATGTTTATGTAAGCCTCAAGACTAGAAACTGCCTTAAAAAATATTCCACCTTTACATATTATAGGCGCGCCCTTAGGACGTTCTCTGGCGAACAGACGCCCCTGCTACGATTTGCATGCATGTGATACCTATCTCGTCGCGTAGGTACAAACTCTTCTATTCCCTTGATGCCTTGGTTGTAAAGATACTCGTACCTATATTTAGTTATCTAATACCTAAAGCTAGATTGTAGATCGTTGTTAATGCGATATAATTCTTAAAAAAAAGTATTGTGACAGGTAGTTTGATATTGTATATAATGGATTCGATTACCGCCGGCTGCAAATAATTGGATGAGCGTGTATGTATGTTTTTAAGTATATTACTTTTTATCATTCGCAGATCTCATTAACTGCAGGGAATTTTATTGTTAAGGGAATGTTAATGTTTTAAGTACTATTGTTTCCACGATACAATGTATCGAGCTACATTATAGAAGTACCTAGGCGTTTATTTCAAGTGAGATCACCTACTTTCTGTATCTTACTCTTTGGAGCTCTATAATTTTACACTTAAAACGCTTTAATCAGGAATCTATAGAATCTGAAGGGCTTCCGTTCTAACCAGTGTGTCATCGCAGAATAAGGTTCACTGAATCATGACCTGTGCCTGAGTGAGGTGTTTAAAAAAAAACACGCATTCTTTTTTTAAAAAACTCCGTTACGTCGTTGTAGCCCAGTATGCAGATGTTAGACTAGATAGCTAACCGAGCAACCTACATTTAGAGTTGGTTCATTGACCCGCAAGGCTGGCATCCGTCATCCTTATGTCAAGGTCACGTCACACGTCACACGAGTATCTGCATCTGTGATCGTCTACATTGATGTCAGTCGCCGTGCAATGCTTTCACACGAATAACGACTTTACATGCTTGTAATAAGAAATGTTTAAAAATAACCGGTGCAACGACCTCAATCCACGAATTCACTTCGGTTTCAAGATGTTACTTTCGTTGGTATTGTAGATGTTCTTTTTAGGTTATAGATATATGGCGGTTGAGATTGATTTCTAGTCAAATAATTAAATGGGTATATATACCTAAAAATACATATAGGTATTTGTAAATGTACCCTTGCTGCTTTTATAGATTTACATCCCGGAACTCTAGACGAATTAAAACACCTAGGTACCTATCTACTTATTTATCACTAAATATTTTAATAAAAGGAGTAACAATTTCAAAAATGGAAATTTGCAACTTAAAGAACTGTATCCACGTCATGATTTAATTATAAAAAAAAACTAACTATGAGCGCCAAAACTATTAAGAGCTTCGCCAGTAATCGCTTATCGTTGAGCATATTTTTCGTATAACGACAGAAAGTATAGATGCGTACCTAGTTGTGAACTAGTTTTAAATAGATCTTTTAAGATATGTTTTTATCTGTATATAATAAGTATATAGTAAATTATCTTTTAATCTATAAACATAGTGAGCTTTTTTTTTTTTTTTTATACAACAAGAGTGGCAAACAAGCATACGGCCCACCTGATGGGAAGCGGTTACCGTAGACTATTTACGCTCACGATACTAATGTATCACTTGCGCGTTGCCACTCTGTGTTCGGAGAGTTATAGTGTGTTGGCAGCATAATGAGTTTAATCCCTCTACTTCCAACACAATGTAACAATCCTCCCCCCACCCCAAGGAGCTCATTACTGGAAACCTTATTCACCACGTAGGAACACAACACAATATATTGTGTTATTTGGCTACGGACTTCTATAAGGTGGAGGTCCTGCCCCAGTCGGGCAGCTCCGAATTCGAACGGGAAACCCGTTATGCCCTACCTCTCTTAGACCTTCTATGTAAACTAACAAAAACTAACCAAGTTTAGAACTGGCGCTTTCTCTTCGTTATGAGGGATGAGACGGATTCGTCTATTATTGTATCTCATGTGTTACTTAGTTGTGTTTTGCTATGTTAGTCCCATTATTCCATGTGTATTATAGCTACTTTGTATAAGTAGTATCATCATCATCGTATGATCAAGCCGAGTACCTAGCGGGGTAGGGAGAGAATAGTGCACCAGTTTTCTCTAGACATATATATATATTATAGGTATATAGGAGGTATATAGGTATACTTAAGCTTGCTTAAAAACATTATTCACTTACGGTGATGCTGCACAAAATGGAATTACTACTTTCAGAGTTTATCACTTAAATAGACAGACAGACGTGGCGGGAGAGTTTTTTATATAATACGTAGTGATATAGTTTTTAGGTCTTATCATTACAAATGTGCCGCTATCAGCTGTCAGAACAATCTTTTTACAAATAAATAACGTTGTCTTACCACTATCATCACGGATACGTCACTTGACTTTTGCATACATGGGACCACTTGACTTGTGACATCCCTTTATCCCTTGTCGATTCTCGAGGACCCTTATCCCTAAGTTTAGGCCTTTGCGGAAATAAATGGTATTTAATATTTCATTATATGCTTTATTACCTAGGTAATAATAATAATTATGATGCCTAAAACAATGGCGCAGATTGAACTAGGCTCAAACTATACAGAGCTAATCTACTTTGATATAGGAGAGGCAATAAGCCCTTTTTATGATATAATATATATAATTACTACTACATAAATTAATGTATGTATGGGACTTGGCGTGATGATATGTATTTATGTATAAATTAATTAATCATTATTAGGTAATAGTCACTCGGAACATGGTTTTATGGGTTTTTTCTGAAACTATTAATAACGTAAAAAAATTAAAACCTAGTAGGTAATAAGATTCTGCACATATAACTTTACGATTTAACTTAAGCAGTATCATTTCATTGTGCTGTAGGTATCGCATATTTGAACAGCTGTCCTTTTTATGACACAGCATGTATAAACGTAGAAAACACATTCATAGTCATTCGACTAGATATGTATAGGTATTGCATAATTGTGAACTCATTTACATACAAAATGCGTTTTTGAGAAATTATAGTATCAAATGTAACATATATAAATGTAAATTAAGTAGACTATGTATGTAAATTAAATTGCTTAAAGTATATATCCTCACGCCTTCCCACAAGGGTCCCCGAAAGGGTAGGCAGAGGTGTATAGGTAATACCCACACACCCACTTTCCACCAAAGGTATATTAGGTGCCAACGTGATAGATGGCGAGTCCATCGCCGTTACTCAAGCACGACTATAGGTACATACGCCTTTGAATTTCTTCTCAGACGTATGTAGGTTTCCTCTCGATGTTTTCCTTCACCGTAAAGCTCGTGGTGTGACTAATCACTGTACTTACGTTCAGAAAAACTCATTGGTACAGTCGGGATTCGAACTTGCGACCTTTGCCTCGCAGGCAACTGCGAACCTCTCGGCCACCACGATTATGAAAACACAGCGCATTACATTGAAAATAAATATACATATTATCATGCCGATCTTTTACAGGTAGACAGAGGAAGGCCGCTAGTTCTCTCTAACTGTTAGTCTAACAGACCTTTATTGCTTTAAAACGTACGTAGGTACCTACTAGGTCGTTCAATCGATCTAACCTAGGGAGTTGTACCGTAGTCTTCCTGTGTCTTTACGTCCAGTCACTTTCTCCTTGTATCTCTGTTTGGTAATGATTATTTCTCTCATCCTTTCGATAATATAAATAATTATATGACCTATTCTTCTGTAAGAATATTATAGAAGTTCGTATATAGATATAACTAGATATAATATTATTTAAACCAAGATAATAGATATCATACATTTAAACCTATTCGATTCCCTTTAGACGCATTTTTTTTGTACTATCTTGGATATCTTTTGTAATTATATATTATATATATATCTAGTTAAGTTCGCATAGTACAAGCATTGCCTAGTTTGTGACTAGGTCAATTATGTGCAATAGTCCCAAGGTTTATTATTAAACTCATAACAAAATAAAATCACACGACCCCATGTCACCAATATTACGGACAGGTTATTGCGGACAAGTCATATTTCCATTGATCACTTAGAGAACTCAACAATGTATGAAAAAACACCATCGTATCCAACAATACATATCTACATTATAATATTCACTACCTGAGCATGAATCGACAAAAACTTTCGACGGTTGGAGGCAGAAGGTTTTATAATCATAAATTGGCGATTTTAAATAAAAATTATACATACATCGAAGCAATCTTTGGACTAATCACATAAATAAGGGGAACAACAGATGGCGTACCCTCCTCCACATCGGTTTTTATAATAATACATATTTCAAAATAAGAATTATAACGTTGCCGGCGGCGTTACAAAGCGTACCTATAATACAGTTGTTAACGCTAGAGTCAGGTGGTCCTTAATTATTTGAGATGAAAATATGATAGTACGTCATTAGGCGGAGTTGGTTAATTTTAAGTTAAATTTTCGGCGATAAATAATATCGCGGTGCGGCCCGTAATGAGTGTAGTGAGTTACGATTATACGTTTGGGTGTTGTCTGCTTGATACACTAACCAACTTGAGCTGCCTACGTGAATGGCTAATGGCACACGCTCATATTGTAGCTCACTACATTACGTATAATTATATACCTACCTAGTATAATTAGACGATATGAAAAAATATAGGCCTAATTAGCTTGATGATCACGTGATGATGAACATCAGTCAGTCAAGTATGACTTCTTCGGTCTCTGCATCTTAACATTTTAAGGGGCTTTGTAAATTCTATATTTAATGAACAGTCATAGGCATGTGAATTTGCGTTAAATAAAGGAAATAATAATAAAATCTCAAGATAATTGACCACATAAATTTACTTAGTCCCAAATTAAGCATTGTTTGTACCTACTATGGGATCTAGACAACGATATACATACTTATATACATAGGTGTATATATATATAGATATATGTATAGAACAATACACAGAACACATAGGTACAAATAAACGTGTTTACCAAAATACTTACTTTATTCAGCACAGACAGAGAGCAGTAGAGATTCGAGCGCCTCTTAAAGACACAGGGAACACTAACTGAATGTCATATATATAAATGTGAATTATCCTAACCTTATCACACCAATATCTGTCCAGCGAGATTCGAACACGCTACCTCAAGCTTCGCAAGCAGGAAGACTTGACGAGACAACGGTCAAATATAATACCACCGATTCAAATTGGATCCAGAACGTATTCCCAATATACCGACAAAATGTTAACCCTTCTAATGCACATGTACCTATAGCTAAGCCACCTTCCAACGAGCTAATTTAGCCCATTCTCGGCTCAAACTCACCCCGATTTAATGGATCTAACTATAGTCGAACCGTCTACTCAAAAACCCCTGTTCCCCGTAGATTGTTTAACAAAATGTCTATAATAATTTAAGCCTTACGCGCGAAGAGCCCATTATACGTAACATCATTTAAAATACCCGTAGGTACCCCTTTACCGGGCTTACATAAATTTCAAGCACTGAAATTACCACTATGGAGCTTAAAACAGTAGGTATTCTGTGCTACAACTTAGCATATAATGTTCTACATGCTATTAGGTAGATATTAACATGTGTCTGTGTGCATATTTGAATGCTTAATTTATTTAATTAATTGGCGATACAAATGTAGCTCATAGCTATGTCCTAACACTTTAGAAAGTTTTTTCGTCACTATTCTGTGACCTTAGTCTATAAAGATAGTCAGATAGTATTGCTGGCAGTGCCATCTACCAATCCACTAAATTGCACCAAGTAAATGCACAATAGAAAAATTTACATAGCATTGACAAAAACAAAAGGAATCTAACTGGAAACGTCATAAAAAATCCACTGTTTTAAGTAATATCAAAGATTAATAAACAACATGGTATTTCTATCAAAAAATCCTTATTAAAAAACAAATAGGCGATAGCGGGGAGATAGGAGACAATATTCAACAGCCTATTCAAATCTCTCAAGGCATCAGTGTCGAGGCACTTGAATTTTAAATGCTCCCCAGCTCGATTAGGGTGCATCTTAAAAGCTTCTAAGGCGATAATTCAGGACGCAAGAATGCGGACCGACGAGCATAGGCGCGTGTAGCACGCTACAAAGTTTATTTGCAAGTTTATACGACTTTATTTTAAGGTGGTAGAGTTTATAATAGCGTGCGTGGGAAGTATGATAGTTTTGTAATTCAGTAGATAGTAATGGAGGACTGTGATGGCGCGCTTGACGTCACTCAGCCAATGGGCGCGAGGCGCGACGCGACGGCAGCGCCACAAGATGGCCGCCGCCGGGCCATCGCCGCCGCTCACGTTGTCTTAGGCCTAGACACTTACTATTTTTTAATATATCGCATTAGATTGACACAACTATTGTGTTTTTATAATATGAATAAATATTAATTCATCCATACCCTCATATTAAAGTGTGAATTGGTATAGATTCTCGTAGGAACTGTGAAATACTGTGTTGTTTTGTTTGTGACCGGTAAGTGAACTATTTTTTTTTAATGTTTTTGGTTGATTTAAAAAAAGCAAAAAATACATGTTTAATTGGCCATATTAAGTAATTGAATAAATTATTTTTATTGCAATTATCAAAGATAGCGCCGTATTAAGGCAGGTAATGGGTCTTATTGGAATGGATATTTTTTTATTTTAATGTTTTATTCGCATCATAAACAAGCAATAAGAAGAACATAAAATTTTCAAATGGCAATGTTTAACTTATTATGGCAATATTCAAGAAAATCTGCTATCATAATCAACTAATTTTTATATGCTTACACACTTTTAATGTATTTTTGGACACATTGTTATTGACTTTTTATTGAATTAGATACCTACCTACTTAAATACCTAGCATAATTTGGGTAGGTTAGTTGCGGAAATGTAGGCTAACTAATACATGTAATTAATACATTAACCTATTTTATTAAGCTTTTATTTGAGTAGAAATCTAGGTAGTAGATAGTTACCTACTACAGTTAGTAGGTACCAACACAGTTATCTAAGTAAGTACCTACAAAAAAAGGATGCAAGTGTCTCAAAATAAATACAATCGTTAATTTCCGAATTTATCTCTTATATATACCTCTGCCTACCCTTTTGGGAACCCCAATTTAAAGGTGTGAAGATATACATTTGTAGGTGTTTACATTTACCGGGTAATTCCCTCCATTTAATAATTAATGTTCAATGAACACGTAACTCACTGATGGCATTATTATGAACCTGCCACCGTTCGATTAATTCGCGTTACTTTATATCCCACTGCTCGTACGTATTAAGATCAAAGTAAACCTTTTAAAATATGCACCGAAAATACACTTAATGAGTTCAGAAGCTATATTTAAATGACACTTGTATGTTAAGAAAATATGTATAAAAATATGCACCATTGGAATCAGGGCATGAATGTGAGGACGCAATATAAGATACAGACGTTATTTGAATATGAATATGGGCTTTATGTTGAAGACTATTATTATTATGATTATTGTATCTTCTCGCCTCCCCACTGATACCTCCCCTTGATTGCTAGGGGTGTAACAACACCCTCTTTTCGACATATTTAGGTGCCAAAGTGTTAGACGGCACGTATGTATGTCGACATTTCTCAAGCACGAGTTTCTTTGTATTGCCACTCACAGGTTTCCTTATATTGGAAAACTTGTGGTACCTACAGACCTTGGATTTAAATTTGAATTTAGAATTTGTTAACTATCTGTTCAAACCTATTGTCTATTACGTCTCTATATATTTATCCCACCCGCGTGCGTCTGTCTGTTCGCGCTAGACTCAAAAGTTGCTGAACTGATTTACATGCGATTTTCACGAATAGACAGGGCGATTAATGAGACAATTTTACTGTATAATTTGTTAAGGTTTTTTGTTAATTCTTTGAAATGAGTTGATGAGACTTAAAGAAACATATAGGTAGGCATAATGTGCTCTTTAACCTGAGTAAAGCCGGGGCGGGTTGCAAGCTATCTATGTGATAAATTGTATAAAAAGGGCTTTTAATATAACAGTCAATCCTACCAACGATTGCAGAATGTCTTCGATGTTTTGGCAAATTGAATTCCTCTATTAAAGCTGCGCGTTTATTATTCGGTTATCACTGACAGTGACTTATATTTTGGCACCAGACACTTGTGTTTCCCAAACGCGTAGTTATAAGGAGCATTCTCAGCTATTATGCTAAACAATTGATAGTTATTGATCTGAAATGGAACACTTTCTAAATACGTTAGCCAAGATGCTAGGTGACAACATTCGTTGTTGGAGTCGCTATAATTATATTTAAATTTAGAACTACTTTTCATTTTTAATGGTAACACTTAACTCAGTATCACAATATACTCGTAAACTGCGCCATTTATTCCATCTTTACAAACAATTCCCGTTAATTAACGTTGTTTATTATTTTTTGTTATATCCTCACGCCTTCCCACAAGGGTCCCCGAAGGGGTAGGCAGAGGTGTATAGGTACCCACACACCCACTTTCCGCCAGAGGTATATTAGGTGCCAACGTGACAGATGGCGAGTCCATCGCCGTTACTCAAGCACGACTATACATACGCCTTTGAATTTCTTCTCAGACGTATGCAGGTTTCCTCTCGATGTTTTCCTTCATCGTAAAGCTCGTGGTGTGACTAATCACCGTACTTAAGTTCAGAAAAACTCATTGGTACAGTCGGGATTCGAACTTGCGACCTTCGCGTCGCAGGCAACTGCTCGAACCACTCGGCCACCACGGCTACTTTTTTATGTTATTTTTTGTTTCAGTTATGTAAATAGTTTTAGGCTGGACCCATCACTTTAATTAAATTGTGAGTTCAGAAAACTCATAGGTAAGTATAATGTTCGCTGAAGATTCAATTATTTTTTAATTACGTTTGCCATTAGCATTATGTACAACATTACTTGCGTCTTTGTAGGTAGGTAAATACCTACCTACATGCCTACCTACAGTTAGTGTATATACAATACATATCTTGGCAGTTGGTTTAGTTCTTCAATCATGCTTACCAGTGTCAAGTTGCTATTGGTACCTACAAAGGCTAACAGATTACGTTTTTATACCACCAAGGTGGCAAACAAGCATGCGATGCGGTTGATGGTAGGCGGTTACCACTGGCTATGAAAACTGGCAACACTAGGGTATCTCGCAGGTACCACTTCTAGAAGACCGTCCGTCCTCGTTCAACTGTCTGTTTATTATGAATTTGTGTTCTATTACAAGGCAGTCGCTATAACTCGTCTACACGCACACTATGATGTACCTATCTGTTATACCCATTACAAAGCTTTGCAAATAAATCTCAATTTTTTGTTACAGGGGCCGTACCACCCTCGTTTTTTCTACTTCGCCCCTCCCCTTGGCGCTTAGACGTGATCATTTGACCATTGCCAGCCGAGCAGTCGACACGAAATACAGATCATTGGTAATGTATAGTTATGAATAATAATATTTACATTATTATAGCCGCGGTGGCCGAGTGGTATGCCTACAACACAAAGATTGTAAGTTCGAACCCGATTGTACCAATGAGATTTTCTGATCTTGAGTACAGTGATTAGTCACACGAGCTTTACGGTGACCGAAAACATCGAGTGGAAACATGCATACGTTTGAGAAGAAATGCAAACGCTTGTCTAAAGTCGTGCTTGAGTAACGGCGATGGACTCGCCATCTGTCAAGTTGACACCTAAAACATATCTCCGGCGGAAAGTTGGTGTGTGGGTACTACCTACACATCACTGCCTACTTCAGAGACCCTTGTGGAAAGGCGTTAAGATATATATTACTGTAACAAAGCATTGTAGCAAAGACTTATATATTGTAAGACTGTCACATTGGGAGTGCAGATATCAGCTTCGGTAAAAACTTACAGTCAACTAATGAGACACCTAATGGATCTTCTCAGTGTCTGGAAGCCTTACTCGTCACTAGAAACAAATTCTATAGAAGCCTACATATACCTGCTTACCTAGAAGGACTTTTATTTGGCTGCAAAGCAATAGCAGCGGTTTTTTTATAAGGTAGCGCCCTACTTCGGCGGGTGTGTAAAGGAAATTCCATTTCCTTCCTCCTTTCTCTCTTCTCGTTTTTAACCATCTATATGTAGACCTACCACCCCCTAACTTCAAGAATGGATTATAATATAGGTACTATAGTAATTATTTGATCACTACAAAAAATTGAAATCTTCTATACAGCCTGCTAAATATTAAAATTACTACAGGGGTTTGAATGGATGTTTGTTACTCAATCACGTCAGAACGGCTGAACCGAATTTCAATGAAATTTTGCACGGAAATAGACTATAGCTAGTCTGGAATAGGATTTAGAATATGTCTTATCACAGAGTGCGATGGCGATGAGAACGGCGATGGACTAGCCATCTGTCACGTTGGCACCTTATATACCTCTGGCGGAAAGTGGGTGTGTGGGTATTACCTATACTCCTCTGACTACCCCTTCGGGGACCCTTGTGGGAAGGCGTGAGGATATATTATATCATTTATTATACCTATTATCAGAGAATAAAATGGATTGAATGCCATAGTGCCAATATTAACAATATGAGCAGGTCATCGAATTGAACGTGGCTGTCCCGCGAACAGTCAGTGTATAATAAACCTAGAGACACATGTTTTTCCATTAGTAGACTGTAACATACAGTGGTTGTTAAATTGGTAGATTAACTAATTGGGTCGTGGGACGAGGTCGCAGTATTTATCAATTAAACAATGGGTTTGAAATGTTTTGTTTTGGATTAATTGGTTTGAAGGATTCACGAAACGTTAATTAAGGAATTGATTTTTCAAACTTTTTTCGACATTTCCCATTCTTATGTAAGAGTAGGTTGTAGAAAGTATGAAGGAAATAGGAACTGAGTCACCAAAGTTACTTTATAGGTAATGGAATACATTCGGAAGTGTCGTAGAGACCGCCTAATAAGAACATCACGTTTAACCGGAGGATGTACCTACATGAAAGGATGTATGAATGTGGAGAAGCGAGATAGGTGTGTTGGCATGTATCATGAGTCCCCCGGAAGGTCACTGCCTAGCTACAAGTCGAACGAATGTGCTCAGTGTAATATTAAATGACTGATTTTCCAATGTTATATTATCTCGTCCTTGTGATCTAGTATTTCAAGATGTCGTTCTCTGCGCTCTAGATAATGTTAAGTTGACTGAAGATAGAATCATACAGTCAATAGAATATACTTATTATTTTATACTTCAATAGTCGCCGTGGTGGCCGAGTGGTTCGAGCAGTTGCCTGCGACGCATAGGTCGCAAGTTCGAATCCCGACTGTACCAATGAGTTTTTCTGAATTTAAGTACAGTGATTGATTAGTCACACCACGAGGTTTACGGTGATGGAAAACATCAAGAGGAAACCTGCATACGTCTGAGAAGAAATGCAAAGGCGTATGTATAGTCGTGCATGAGTAACGGCGATGGACTCGCCATCTGTCACGTTGGCACCTAATATACCTCTGGCGGAAAGTGGGTGTGTGGGTATTACCTATACACCTCTGCCTACCCCTTCGGGACCCTTGTGGGAAGGCGTGAGGATATATTGTTATTATTATTATACTTCAATAGTGTCAACGTGCCTATATCTAGGTGCTAACTCGTTAGGGATAACATGGGGAAATGTCTATCGTTAGGTAGATTTGAAGTGCGATGATGTTAGGTCATGAAGGACATTTGGGTGGGTCATTACAACTATTCCTTATGGAGTTATGGGAACTTACCCACAGCAAGAATAACTAACCACAACACTGCTTTTAGCAATAGAAATAAATCCTTCATGTATTTAATTTCATGACTTTACATCTAAGTAGATACACTAATATCTCCATAACATCACTTAGGTATTAATGATTACCCATTCCCGCTTACATATTCATACGATGAAACCTGAAAATTTTAGCAATTTATTATCAAATGTATATTGAAACATACGAGTCGACCTAACGTAATGGTAAAATTTAACTAAAATCGACTTAAACGGCACGTAAATTAGGTAGAAAGTCGCAGAACTGTACCCCCGAGTGGGAGGGTAATCTCCGGGAGAACCAGGAACAGGTGGCGCAAGCTAACTCTACAGTTTAATATCGACTTTTTTATCAACACACACACATACCAAGCCCATTAGGCTACGAGGCGTAAGCTAAAATATTATTAATAAGGCGATGTATTCTTACATGAGCACTTAAGATGACTATGGAAAAACATTACGGGGTGTAAATAGCAAGTATGATGGTGTATGTAATGAAAATGTTGCATCGGCATTAGTAGTTGGGTGCCGCGGCGCGCGCCGAGCGCGAGGGCGGCAATCGATGTCGGGCGGGAGCGCGCCCCGACGCCAGACCGGCAGGCGGCAGACGCCCGGAGACGCCGTCCCTGAACACACGCTCCTTCCTCGCGCAACCCCATCCGTCATCCTTCAATGTTTACTTGTCGGACCGCCGCGAACAGCTGACCGAAACCGGTAAGTCACGTGCTTCTAACTTCTACGCCACTCTTGAAGCCGCGCCGCGCTCCCACCGCCAGTGGACGTTCCACCGATGCGTACGAGCTCTCGTTTGTGCATCACAAAATACAATCAATAATGCAGGCCCGGTGTAACTTTAGCTGCTGTCGTAAATAACGAATATAATGCACCCTTCCGCCCTTTCATGTTTCTCTATTCAGTCCCCCGGCCGACGCACGCGGAGGGATACGGAATTCTTTAGTAATCTTTACGAGTGGTGGTCGAACTTTGCCTTTGTACATTTATCTTTGATGTGCAACAAAGGCCGGTGGACAAAGGGCTCCGTGGGCGATTGTCGTGTCCGCTCGGAGGATAGGCTGTAAAAAACAAAAGGCTCGCTCGCTACCGGCTGGCAGGCTCGCGAAAATTATTTTTGCAAGCCAATCGCGCATTTTTGCAAGTCTCGGTGATCGCTCATTGGTTTTTGAGTACAATAGATTATTTCACGACAACTGGCTGTTATTTAAAACAATTTCCTTTGTAGCATATACCTATTGGTAGGATATCTTTCCCGGGGTGTTGTGAGAACTTATGTGCTATCAGTGTTGCCCTTTCCGCTTGAAAACCCGAGCGTGTTGTAAATCGGTTGCTTTATGTTATAGATGGTGTTCCCAGGGGCGCGGGTCGGGGTCGCTGAGCTTTTAAGATATTGGACGGCCTGGGTATAGAGTGAAAATGTCCCGGTTAAATCGGAATGTGACAAAGTCCTAACAAAATATTTTTCTTGTTTCAGATGTGAAGAGAAGAATACGCGTCGCCTTCTGTACGTATACTGAATGTATCCTGAGTGCCTCATTCTTTCCGGTATACCTTCAGTATACGTAACAGAAGATGACACTCGTCCTCGCAGCAAAGAAGAATTGTTCCAGCTATCTTCTGTCTTCTTATAATCTTGTATAATTCTTGTTCTACCAGTGGGTTCTATTTGGTATTTCGTAATATATTTGTGTTGAGTAATAAAAAAGCTATAAATTAAACTTGGGTTACAATTAATGTCTTCAATATGTGTCTTAATAGCGTTATTTATATATGTATTACTAATAATACAATTCCAATTTATTTAATTAACAATATAATAGTTTGATATGTTCAACATCTAGGTGTTTTACCCTTTATCAATTGTTTAATTGTATTTTATTATTAATTTAAATTAAATTAAATACCCAGGAATAAATATTGTAAAAGTACAAGTTGTTTATTTCAAACCTACCCACTGTATCTCACTCAGTAATATTAAACTATTGCTCAGAGACCTAAATCTAATTATAAGAGCGTAGTAGGTACATAGAAGGTAGGTACTAGCATACCTACTCTTTGGACTTAACTAAAACATAGTTAAAAGTTAAAAGCAGATAGAAGATTAATCTATTGCGTTATTACTTTTCCACTGTAGTTTCTAATCTATCTAAAAGAAATAATTAAAACTTGACTTTCAAAATCTTATTTGGATAGAGTCTTAGGTAATTCATATATTTCAAGTATTAAGTGGGTAGAAGAAAATATTTTCCATAAGTAATTATTAAATTTTGAATCATTTATAACCATTTCAAAATTATTAGTAGATATTCCTTAGAATAGGTATATAAGTGCTATATAAACTCAATATTTACTTAACTAGTCGCCAACTGTGGGTACCCAGACCGAAGTAAGTGAAGCGTAACAAAGGGTGTGTCTCCACTCACAGCGACGACGGAAACGCTTCCGCTATAGAAACCGAAACTTTATTATCATGTAGATAACTGATTATTTATACCTATACTCGATAACGTACGTACATGTGAGTCGTATTGGCGTGAAGGCGGCGTTTCCATTTGAGCTTTATAATAAAATTGTGAATTATTGAAACAAATGAAACCGGAAACTCTTTATTTAAAAGGAAAGCGGAACTGATTTTCCTATCTTCACACTTTACCACAAGGGTCCTCGATAGGGTAGGTGGAGGTAAAATTACACCCTCTTTTCGTCGGAGATAGTTTAAGGTGTCAACGTGACAGATGGTGAGTTTGTCGCGGTCTCTTAAACACGACTGTACCACTTCTTTGAATTTCTTCTTATATAGGCATATGAAGTTTAGAGAAGATGTGTTCCTTCACCGTAAAACTTTTAGTGTGATGAACTAGGTAGGTACTTTAGGTACCGCGTGAGTGCAGAAAACTCAGAGGTAGAGTCCGGGTTCAAACCTAAAATCTTGACTTCGCTGCCCAAACCAATCAGCCATTTCGGCTCCTTTTGTAAATAACTGTAGTTAGCTACTTCAGATTTTTACCTCAACACAATACCTACCCTTCAAAGCTTTGATAAGAAAATATTACTACTTACGAAAAAGTGTTTTCGTTTGATCTAAGAATCGCCTTTTACAGTCTAGATAATAACACGGCCTTTATGTGTCTACCGTCATCTAGAACAAGTAGGTACCTAAATATTTAGGTTACATCAAGGGGCAGTATAGGTTATTGCAAGAAGAGGCAGAGGAAGGCCACGTTCCAACTACCTGGATCAAATAGATCGGACTCTGAAGGACGGGAACGTTAAGAGTACTCGAAACCGACGAGCATGTATGAAGAGACTGATGAATGTGGACGAAGCGAAAGAGGTAGGTATGTAAGTCTAGAGAGAACTGGCGCTCTATACTCTGCCTACCCTGTTAGGGACTTGGCGTGATGATATGTATGTATGTACTTCAGGGGGCTGACCAATAGTATTTTTTTCATAGAGTTGCCAAAGAGCTGCTGAACTAATCTATTATAAAGAGGTCGAGTTGGTTTGTTTGAACGCGCTAATCGCAGGAACCTTATTTGATTTGAAGATATTTTTTTCTGAATAGACCATTTATTGCAGACTATAGGATATATGTCGTCATGATTCATGCCAAGGCAGCGGAGCAATCACAAATGTCAGTAAAACAAAAGTTTAGGCGGGCGACAACGCGGGCGCAGCTAGTCTAATAATAGATAGTAAGTACGTACCTATAGTTTAAGTTAGAGTAGGTAATGTATTGTTATTATTAGCTTGTATTTAAAATGTCAATGTTTTGGCTGTGTGCCGTTATTATTAAGCTTCTATGAATAAAAAAAATAATAGTAGGTAGGTACCTACCTAATAATATAGCAAATCATATACATATAGGTACGGCGATTAATGAGATGTTCCTGTAAGAATTTTGATACAAGATACGGCTTAGGATACTCCATCTAATCTATTTTTTATACTAAGTATGTCATGTCAGCAACACTTGATGGTAAGCGCCTATCGCTGCCAATGTACGCGCGGTGTTGCAACCGGGCGATTCCCCGTGGCCGACTCTGTAAAAATTCATGCCGACTTCTGTAGGGAAAATCCAACGTTTTAAGAGTTTTATTGTGCTAAAATACTCGTAATCAGGTAACTAGTTCACTATCAGATATTAATAGCTTGGCTTATCATAGTTTGGCATTAAGTATGTACCTGCTTAATTATAGTATTAGAGCAGAATTCAAAAAAGTTATGGAAGAAACAGAGGCACATACCTACCAAGACCGTGCAGGAAGTTTAATAAAATGTTACATTAAGTATATTCAGAGAATTACACACAAAAATCTCAGGATTAATCATCTCTTTAATATGACTGCTAGTGGAATATTTCATCAATCTTTAAACTTTAAATCTTTAAGTTGTGTTTAAGATAATTTGATGTAAAATGTTATTACTATCGTTATATACATTAAAATACCTAGTAAGAGGTGCTGAGACCTTTGAGAAAGCAGTTATTTAATAATTTAATTTAAGCGCCATCTACCCATTCAAGCTCGAACTATTTCGAACTCATAAAGTCAATAGAGCTTTCGAAGCGCAGACTTGTTATGGACGTAGGAAGATTCACACGATTTTCATATAATTCATCTCGATTTCAATTCGAAAATAAATAATATTAATATATCCTCACGCCTTCCCACATGGGTCCCCGAAGGGGTAGGCAGAGGAGGAGAGAGACGAAAATAAATATATACAGTTTTGTGGATGAAATTATATCTGAATAAAATATTTTATTAGGGTTAGGTATTGAAACACAATTAGGTAGAATATCTACGAGAAATGTCCTTGTATATGTCCATCCATCTCTCAGTAAGTGGATATTTACTAATTGCAGAAATACAAACTCCCATTACAAAAAAAAAATATAAAAAAAAACATACGTGTGTGACCCTAATAAGTTTGATAAGAAAAAAAAATAAGTTCAATCAATTATTTAAGTTCAACATTTAGGTATGTACTTATTTTATAAGTACATACCTAAGTATTTTGGTATACATTTATATACCTTCAAATATAACTCAGAACTTTTCTTTAATGTTGACACCGACCTCAAAAAATAGTAGGCTCATATTTTTTATTTCATAATTAAAGTACGATTCAAAGGCGACAAACCACTTTTTACCAACGTTAAAAAAGATCTGTCCAAAGCCCATATGCTACTAACTAAAAAGAATAATAAACGTCATTGTCCTCGGTATTTGGTCTAAAAAGGTAAAAAAGCCTGACACAAAACAAGCTTTTGTTTCAGGAGGAGAAAGTCTCGAAACCCTTCCGCGTTGAGGTACAACCAGGAAGAATAAGAATTGGAACAAAAAAGAGAAAGTTAAAGGTAGCGCTTAAAAACCTACGGACCAATGGCGAGGCTGAAACGAAACTTTCTAATTTCTATTTGGAATTGTTCCTGTACATTTTTTGGGTCATTTACAAGGTAGCTTTGGGGTTGTAACGTGTTAGAATTTTACAATATTTTATGTGCTAAAGTGAAGTGATTGAGTGAATATTAGCCAATTAATAACGTTTCAGATTCCGAATTTCAGAAATTCAAATTCAGAAAAACTACAAAACTGTTATTGTACCTACAATAAGTATTCAAAAGAACGATCCTGTAAGTATCTTATCACAAGGCTCTTCTAGTTACACAAATTATCACATAACGTGCTATGCCTGTATTTTTTCAACATAAAAGCATAAAAACTAAGTTTTCAAGTTTCATCTAAATCAGTTCAGACATTACTGCGTAAAAGAGTAGCAAACATTATGACCTTAGCTTACACACTGTAGCGTGATTAAAAACCTTCATCCGTAGAAAAAAACATTGGTATACAAGTGCTCGTTCAATAAACCCTTGTAAGGTCCATATTTGGATCATAGTATATGTTAGTACCTATATTTATATTTCTTTATAGTCTCGTGCATTCTTATTTACCGATTAACTTACATTCTTGTACCGCGAGCCTTTCCAACAAGACCCGGGCTGGCTTGCCATAGAACGTAGCATATTATGCTAACCCTACAAATGCTGGCGTTCCGCCATCGACGTGCGAATACGACGATCGCCCAAATCCTGACCCAGCATCTGATTATTGGAAGAGTGAGCGAGATACATATAGCTTTGATTGTGCGGCGCCGAAGCGCCCGTATCGAGCGGCCGGTTGTCATGGCAACAGACAATGGATTTTGGGTGCATAATATTTTAGGCTGCGTCGGGGTGCGCGCTGAGAGGGGGGCGGGGGTAGATCGAGATCGGCAGCCATCTTTAAAATTATATTTCCAGTTTGGACGAACTCCTTCGATTCCAGCGTTGCTTTTTCTTTCGACGTTCACCGGTATAGGATATGTAAAAATTTGGTTATGCGACTCGGCCATCATATTATATATTCCTACATAAGATCATCATACTGATGTATACGAATAGGACGTAGGTATCAACTACTATTTATAAGTAGGTACGAGATTGTTCGGATATTCTCCGTGGATTAGGTCTTAGATACCCATATATGTACTTAATATGTTTATGCATTTTGAAGTGATAAATTGAGAATCGAAGCGCGGTCTTTGCACATTAAGCAAAACACCTAGACCGCTGATAATAGAAATATATTTTTCTTTTTACATTCAATTCAGTAGGTACCCAACTACTTACTCCAAACTATTTTTATTATTATCTGTATATATATCTGTGTATATATATTATTGTAGGAACATAAAATTGGCGATATAAGAAAGGTTCATCTGTAAGTTTCAAGTATACTCGTTTAATATCATGAGAGGCTGCGTCGTCTGCGGCTCAGATTCCCCTCGTAAAGCCTCCGATTAATGCCTTCTCTCCGACAGCGCCCCGATTAAGCGGTATTCTACCTGTTCTACAAATTTGTACGGAAAAAATCCCGTTAGAAAAGGTTTTCCGGAGGTAACGTTACATACTGGATACAGAGACGGCTTGTAATGTCGTGTTATGTGAAGTGTTACTTATATTAGCTATTGCTTAGTAATAATCCCGACTGTACCAATGAGTTTTTCTGATCTTAAGTACAGTGATTAGTCACACCACGAGCTTTACGGTGAAGGAAAACATCGAGAGGAAGCCTGCAATACGTCTGAGAAGAAATTCAAAGGCGTATGTATAGTCGTGCTTGAGTAACGGCGATGGACTCGCCATCTGTCACGTTGGCACCTAATATACCTCTGGCGGATAGTGAGTGTGTGGGTATTACCTATACACCTCTGCCTACCCCTTCGGGGACCCTTGTGGGAAGGCGTGAGGATATTATTATGCTTAATATATAGGTACTTAAGTTTATCGTGATTTAAGAACGTAAGAACCTATATTAGGCAGTAGTATAAACGTTTAGGTACCTACTTCACGAACACAATCAAGCAATGTATGGTAGTCATGAAAAACTTATAAATATGAAAAAGATAATTAATGAAATAAACATACCTCATTGGTAGGTTAATCCCATCTGAAAAAAAAAGAATATCATATTAAAAAAACGCAAGCTAATTACAGCAGTTTCCTAATATTTCACAAATGCTAAGTAGCAAATATGTTAACGCTTTATAGACACGATTTACAGATAGGTATGAATCCTCTATGTAGGTATGTATGAGTCCAGAAAATACATGGCCATCGCTGTAGTCGGAGTGACTCAGCAAATATTCCAAACATTCCGTCGAAGGTGCCACCAGCGGACAACCCTTCACACAAACGCCCTCCTATATTTGTTTCGTCCAATTTAAACATATTACATCACACATTTAGGCGTATCTTGTATAGATAACAAGTCGTAAAGGGAAATCACAAGTGCTAGGGTACATATTAGACACAGCTGTAGGAGAGGGTTAAGTGAGGCTAGTGTTAGGTACCTACTCTATCTTTTGTTACAGTTGGATTATTTCTATTGTCGTAGTGGCCGACTGGTTTAAAGAGTCGCTTCCATAGAAAATTTCAGGCTCGAAGTCAGACAGTCTGAACAAAATATATTTTGAATATCATCAGCATCAGATTATTTTAATGGTGGCCATGCATGGCAATGAATTGCTCCTCTTGTACAGAGTTTATATATGTAACTTTAATCTCTTCTACCCCTACGTAAAAGGGAACAAATGTTAAAAAAGCAAACCGGGGAGTTTGTTTCGCCGTTTCTTCTCCTGGCAGGTATTTTTTCTTGGCAACGGTGGTAACTTTAGTTTATATTAAACGTGACGTTCAATAAGTGTTCCCTGTGTCCCTTACGTTGAATAAAATATTTTGATTTTGAAGAGTAATTGACGTCACACGTTTTTGAAGAAATTCAATGACGTTGGTTCTTCTACATTCAAGTCTAAACGACGGCGACGGTTTGTTTTACCACCTGTTTTATCTTCGGACTACATCTTTTAGGGAACGCGTATAGGTTTATATATTGAATCACGCTAAGAACGTAGATAGGCAGAGACAGTAGAGCCCAAGTTCTCGCTAGACTTACTGAATCACTTTCGCTAGGTATATATATATATATATATATATATATATATATATAAATATAGATACGTAGGTACTTACTAAAAGGTTAATTTTGTTTTGGGTGATAAATTATCTTAATCACAATATGTCACGACATGTGTGGGGTTGTGCCGTGATGTCTAGACGGGAGACATAGCGCGATGCTCGGTCGAAGGCCCGGACGAAAGGTCAACATTAAATTAAAAAGAAAATACGCGTTCGTTGTGCGACATTATATCATTCGAATAACGAAACGAAATTGAAAACCGCCTTAGCGTAATTACATTTGCCTGTTTGGGGAAAAGTTACGGCTATAAAATACATTCTTATTTGGCAAGCGATCCCCAGACACAATTACAGATAGGACGAGCTATTGCGATTGCTTGTAATAGAATTAGTATAATTATACGACTCGACTTGGATAGACAAAAGTTTGGGCACGTTTCCATCTCGAAGCTCTGGCAGATTACTGATAAGCTGGACTGAGCTTACGGCATGAAATTGCGAAGCTCGCGTACCTACCTACCTACTGAGACCGATACTGAAAATACATCTGTTATACTATAATTATAACTAGGGATTTGATTTATCCCATCCTCTATAGGAAGCTATATATAGGCCCTATATAGGGTGGGTATATGCTTTAATCCAATCGAGTTAATCAATCGGACACTTAGAGAAAGTTAAGTAGTAGGTACTCGACACTGACTTCATCCAGATTTTTCAGTCTCTTAATACAAAGAGCGATGGAGGTCTGTAAGTCTAATGAGACCTTGGGAATTCTCTCTGCCTACCCCATGAGAAACTCGGCATAATGTGTAGGTAGGTAAGTACCTATTTATTCATACATTTCATTAATTCTTTCAACATCTTAATTACGTCAATGCAGGATTGATAGCGATATAGACATTCCCACATATAAATATAATTAGTCGATAGAATTATTCAAATCACACTATAAATCGCTATGGGAAAACGCTTTTATCTATAAAGTGGGACCTACTCACGGTTTGAAATACCTATTCTTAATACAAATTCGTCCAATAGATTACCTGCGTAATTTGAAATTCATATGAAATATCAATTCGATATTGCTTCAAGCATCGCTTAACGAAGCAATTCCGAGGCAAGCGATGCGACCAGCTATTTAAAAATAGTTTAGTACGATAATCATGTCTCTTATTAAAATACTCGTACGAGTATGATCTGAGGGTTCGTTGTTATCCAAGGCACAATAGCTGGGAACGTATGACAATACCTATCTATCTATACTTATACCATATTTGAAGAAATATAAAAATATTCGAATGTATTAAATCTTTATCTTATGTTCTAGAA
The DNA here is from genome assembly GCA_016069955.1 of Drepana arcuata. NCBI lineage: Eukaryota > Metazoa > Arthropoda > Insecta > Lepidoptera > Drepanidae > Drepana > Drepana arcuata. The sequence continues at coordinate 59,326 of JACCPG010011212.1, forward strand.
CAAAAGAACATCAGGAAATTATTTGTAGTAAATATTAAGGCGAGGCAGACTTAGTATCTGCCTAGTATATGCCTATAGCATAGTACCTATACGTATGTCATAATAGTTATACGTATAACATTTAAAAGCAAATGTTGGTACGTTCAGAAAATCCTAGAAAAACTATCAATGTAGGTACAAAAAGCCATGGCCCACGGGATTGATCCTCGCCTACAAATGCGTGAATTCTAATGCACATATGGATTCCTAGTACCTAATCGTGTCGTAAATATATATCCAAGTACATATTTACATCTGTACAACTAGGTATTTGTGTCTGTTTATACATACAACGAATGTTTATTTAAAATCAGTAAATTTTGTGCAGAATTAGTATTAATTAATTAATTGTTAGTAGATACCTATTTGCCTAACTATTTGCTATCTAGGACGATATCGTCAAGAGATGCTACCCGAACTGGCGATTATGACTTGGTGGATGAAACGATAGAGATATGTAATAGTATAGAACTGACGCTCCGTGAACTGACGATATATGTTTAGATGTAGGTACGTATGTATGTACGTAGATAGGCATATTTTTTTAATTATATTAAGTCTAAGCCGTGGTGGCCGAGTGATTCGAGCAGTTGCCTGCGACGCAAAGGTCGCAAGTTCGAATCCCGACTGTACCAATGAGTTTTTCTGAACTTAAGTACAGTGATTAGTCACACCACGAGCTTTACGGTGAAGGAAAACATCGAGAGGAAACCTGCATACGTCTGAAGAAATTCAAAGGCGTATGTATAGTCGTGCTTGAGTAACGGCGATGGACTCGCCATCTGTCACGTTGGCACCTAATATACCTCTGGCGGAAAGTGGGTGTGTGGGTATTACCTATACACCTCTGCCTACCCCTTCGGGGACCCTTGTGGGTAGGCGTGAGGATATATATATGTCTACTTTTTATGAGGCGTGTGAAGAAAAACAAAATAATTTTGGCGGTAGACTGTGAACTACAAATCGTGAGGCAAAACGATCAAATGTTATTATATTGGCTTGCATATGACATTAGTTACCTAAATGGAAGGCACGATGTGTACATAACATTATGATAACCAAGCACTACCCATTACGGACACTCTAAAAACTTTTACCAATGCAAATTCGATCGGGAAGGACCTATGTAGATAGGTAATTTATTCAGAGTAGGGTCCGTGCAAGGCTCGGGAAATATGTTCGGGATAATTCTGTGCTTGGGGATCAGTTTGGTGCACCTGATGTCCCTAGTTTCTGCCACTTGGGGTCTTTCTGGCCCTTCACTTCTTTTTTAATTTAGACCGGATTAGATTATTTTTTGAGTACCTACCTTCCTTGCTATATGTATTTATAAATAACTTTCATATACATTGCAATACCTATGTAGGGAGATTCTATTCGAAGGGGCTTTAAGTTAATTATACAAAAGTGGTATTAAATATAAGTAGCTACATAGATATCAGTGTAACTGGTACTGGACTGGTAAGGTCAGAATCGATAGGATAATATATATTTTTTCTTACATAAAATCATAATTATTTAGATTAATTCAGGAGAGGTTTAGGAAGGTTATTTCATTAGCAAAGTGTAACCATAAAAAAGTTTAATGATATAAGTATAAATACCTATGTGTGTGAATGTCGGTCTGTCTATAACATTTTCAAGTGTAAATCGCTGACCAAACTTTTAACTTTATAAACCAAAGGCTTTTTTTATACTAAAGGTCTATAAAAGCTGCTGAGATCAAAACTCGGGCAATACCTCAGGGCAAGCTAGTAGGTATATATATATATATATACACACTTAATAACCTGATATATGTACCAACGGTCTGTAAAAAATCCATCGGCAGTAATTTTGTAAAATAATTTCAAGTCTGAATAAAAATACTAACAACAATGCGAATATATCCCATAACCATAGAACAATCCATGGTGTTTCTCTAACACTGTTCAAAAGGTAAATTACATGTAACAGTGTACTGTGGACGTCGTTAACTTAATTAATGTCGGCTCTGTTTGCCCTAAACTCTACTGAGGAATGTACTGTCTAATTATGTTAATCACGAAATAAAGTTATGCCACCGCACTTGTAGGGGCCGACCCTACCGTACTTAAAGAGAACATTTTGCACACTCGCCTTCATTGCAAGCGTGGCGGGCACTGACAAATTATTTTTATAGGACATGCCTGCCTACTGGCATGTAGTTAAGGGTTATATACATGGAATTTAAAATAATGCTCGTCTTGTTTGTATAGCTCAACACTATAATAGGAAACTAAAAGATAACACATATTTATAAATATAATAAAACTTGTTTGTACGAGCGAAGTTACCGACGCTATGAGTTATTATTTTGTACATACATGTACTTCCCTCACCGAGTAGATAAAATAAGTAGAGCGCTAAGTGCTCGCAAATTTACGGACCTCTCGAGCTCTTTCGCTTTTCATTATAAAAAGGTATCAACAAAAAAACAATTATCCAGAATAAAATTAAATTTTATAACTATCTATATACTAGGGAAATTAATATTATGAAACTATTTTACTTAGCTTTTGCTTGCTAACAGATTTTATGGCTGTAGGTATCTTCACGTATTTGGGTGTGATTCACAGTGATGTATATAAAGTTGGGGCTAATTGTATGTTTAATGTGACTATCTAGGCGTGGCATCTGTCTAATTTTGCTTGACATTTCTGAAGGATCAGCAACGGTATTCAAATGTTTTTTTCCACCTGAGAAATATAAAAAGAAAGTGTCCGTTGGAAGGCTTCCAAGGAGGCACCATTTCCTCTCTGTGTTGCGATTCTTATATAAACGTCATACGTTCTACCGCATCGCCAAAGAGGCGACAAATTTCCCTCGATTATTTGGCTATTTGGCAGCCATTTCTCATCTGAACACGAGCCTGCTTTCGTACTAGCAATAGTGGGCACTGCTCAATTACAGGCGACACTCACTATACAAGCTATTAGTCTTTGGAAGTCTGAATAGCTAGTTCATGAGAATCATTTAAAATATATATACCTAATACCATCGTACATTTATCCTCATAATTTATAAATAATATATCCTCACGCCTTCCCACAAGGGTCCCCGAAGGGTAGGCAGAGGTGTATAGGTAATACCCACACACCCACTTTCCGCCAGAGGTATATTAGGTCCCAACGTGACAGATGGCGAGTCCATCGCCGTTACTCGAGCACGACTATACATACGCCTTTGAATTTCTTCTCAGACGTATGCAAGCTTCCTCTCGATGTTTTCCTTCACCGTAAAGCTCGTGGTGTGACTAATCACTGTACTTAAGTTCAGAAAAACTCATTGGTACAGTCGGGATTCGAACTTGCGACCTTTGCGTCGCAGGCAACTGCTCGAACCACTCGGCCACCACGGCTTTTAAGGCCACCACGGCCTCATAATTTAGAAAGTCAAATTACTTATTATTATATGTATTCTCATACATATATACACGCCTTCCCATAAGTGTCTCCGAAGGCAGACGGCGAATCCATTGCCGTTTCTCAAGCACAACTCTACATATGCCTACGTCTTCGAATTTTGTCTCAAATGTATGCAGCTTTCCCTAGATGTTTTCCTTTACCACAAAGCTCGTGGTGTGACGAAGCAATATACATTTATTTATGATAGGTATATATAAATAGTAGTTATTTACTTGTAAAAAGAAGTAGAATTAGACGGTAAGCATTTCGACGGTCACAGGTTCAGACTCCGCCTTATACCCAAATGATTTTTCCTAACAATAAAAACGTGTAATTTTAATACCTGCCATATCATATTTCAATATTATAGAAGCTTAGTGATATTAGATAGCTTAGTTGTTTGAGGCCATTTATTCAAGCATACTCAGGCGGGGCTTATATATTAACATTTTAATTGTATAAATTTAAGCAACAAATCATAGGACCTACACAGGATTATAAAAATACAATAAAATATAACACAAACTACAATAATATAATAAATAAGTACTAATACACGTTAGCAACAATTTTCTACCATTAAAGGGGATTAAAACCGCGACCCTTAACTTGGCAGATAGAACCACTGAACAGAAATTAAAAATATATACATACATACATACATACAATCACGCCAAGTCCCTAACAGGGTATGCAGAGGGAATAGAGGGCCAAAATAAATAATGGGATACCGATTTAGCACACATATTTTGTCTGTAATTGTTGTAAATGTAAATATAACATTGAACTGTAAGATATGTATGTGCTTGGGTGGGTACTACCTATACACCTCTGCCTACACTTTCGGGACCCTTGTGGTAAGTCGTGAGGATATATAAGATACCTATAGTAATGCCTATAGTATCTAATGCATTTCGAAAGCAGTGGTGGCCGAGTGGTACGAGCAGTTGCTTGCGACGCAAAGGTCGCAAGCTCGAATCCCGACTGTAGCAATGAGTTTTTCTGAACTTAAGTACAGTGATTAGTCACACCACGAGCTTAACGGTGAAGGAAAACATCGAGAGGAAACCTGCATACGTCTGAGAGGAAATTCAAAGGCGTATGTATAGTCGTGCTGGAGTAACGGCGATGGACTCGCCATCTGTCACGTTGACACCTAATATACCTCTGGCGGAAAGTGGGTGTGTGGGTATTACCTATACACCTCTACCTACCCCTTCGGGGACCCTTGTGGGAAGGCGTGAGGATATGTTATTATATTATATATATATATATATATTATTATTAGTATCTAATTTATATAGTCAAATATATACGCATGAAAAGCAATATCAGTACGTTTGTTAGTGAAAAGAAAATTCGGAAGCTATCTGAAATTTACTTTCCGGCCCCGGGAATATTCAAGGACGCTCCTTTCCCTTGGGAATGTAAGAGTTTTGGGGACGAACCCAGCTTGTCAAAGAATAATGAACCTGTACGTAGGTACTTGCCAGATAGGTATGAGATAAAGTTGTATACACAACGGATTTTTTTAATTACGTCATCGAGTCTGATAAAAATATGATAGACATTTAAAATATTATCTATACCTATATATAATATGAAGGATATAATAAAAATAACAAGTAAAATCACTATAATAAGAAATGAGTATAACATGTAGATATATTAACATACATACATACATATCATCACGCCAAGTCCCTAACGGGGTAGGCAGAGAGTATAGAGCGCCAGTTCTCTCTAGACTTACATACCTCTTTAGCTTCGTCCACATTCATCAGTCTCTTCATACATGCTGGTCGGTTTCGAGTACTCTTAACGTTCCCGTCCTTCAGCGTCCGATCAATTTGATCCAGGTAGTTGGAACGTGGCCTTCCTCTGCCTCTTCTTGCACACACTTTTGCTTTGTATATATATTAACATACTTAGGTATTGTGTCCACGCTTGCCTAAAATCGTAGGCAGACAGATGAAAGGCCTTTGGTCGGAAATATACCCATATAGGTACTCAACGTGCCAACGTTAAAACGTTGAAATGAAGACGTCGTCTTGTACTGTACTGTCTTTCAATACGTCTTTGAGTATAAAAGTTCCTGACGAGCGGTTCCATTTAAGCTCTTGTTGTGATTAATCAACCATCACAGTCAGGACAGGCCATAGGGATTTGATGGTGCAATCTCGAAATCACAGGTGATTATTTAAACCTATCCACTAAAAACATCATCTCGCCAAGTCCCTCACAGGGTAGGCAGAGAACATAGAGCGGCAGATCTCCCTAAATTTACCTCTTACGCATAATCTATATACCTACATCTACCTGTCTTTTTCATTAGGTATATTATTTGCATAATATATAGGTAGTAACATTTCTAGATCTCTATTTGAAGGACCTCTTACACTACCGACCTATTTGTTTTGCGATCTTTGAATACTTATTTATTCAAGTAGGTATGGTATAATATTTTTGTTAAGGAAATAAGGTTTTTGGTTAATTATATAATTACCTACATCACATATTCAAAGGAGATAAAGCACTTATCACTTAATTAGAGTAAAATCCTAAATAAGCCTATTAAATGCCTCCTTATCACATTCCACGTGACATTTTCTCATGTTAATTAGAATATTTCTTTAAAACATTATGAATATGGATATCTCCATCAATAAATTAAGTATTATGTATACATTTCTTTACATGCTACATCGTTTTTTTATCTCGTCATATTTTACGTCAATGTTTTACATAATTTGACTAACAGATCGACGCTAGTTGGAGCCGCGTCTATATACCTACAAAGATTTTTGACATCGCACTATGAATGACAATGACGAAGTCAGTAAGGGCATGAGGCATGCGTATTTAAACGCCTCCGTTGAATATGAATATCCCGTCATTATGTGTATTTTTATTTGAATTGTAATGACTAAATAATCATTCGTCACAAGCGCTCGGGCTTTGAACGTGAGTCATATCTTTCATGTAAAGATGTATAACGTGTGGATACATTGCTTAAACTTCATTGGGACACGACGATACATTTATCTTTTAAAAACATAAATATCATCTCCATATATTTTCGTGAATGTGTGTTTACGCATAAACAAATTTATTATTTTGACTGAAAATCTGGTGACATTATACCGCAACACGCCGATTTTAAGAACGAATTGTTTGTGTATGACAGGAATGTTTTATGAAACTCTGTGTGTGCGAGATGGTTAAAAAAATTGAACCTGTGGGGGTAGGATCTGCTCTGTGCCGATCGGACAGAGCCGGAGGTCTGGAGACTGTCATTCGCAATATAGCAGGGACGCGCGAGGCGAATATGAAACTAGGTACAGTCAGTAACAAAATTACTTACGTCTAATATTTCCATTTTGAAAAATATCTAGAATAATTAATTACGATTAAGGCAGCTTTAGAATGTAGGAAATTGTAATAGTATGAAAAGATTGAATATGTTAAAGACTAAAGAGTTCTAACTAAAGAGTACTAGCACTCTCTCTGCCCACTCTGTTTGGGGCTCGGCGCGATGATATGTATATATATGGTATATCATAATATATTTAAAAATAAATTCGTTTAGAAGGTACAACCATATAAAGCATCGAATAAATAATTGTATGTCTACGCTCCGGTTTTACGGCATCTATTTCGCCATATTACCCTTTGTTCCATAATGCAATACTCCAGTGTAAAATAACACCATGAATATTGTATTAAATGCCACACTGCAGACGCTTCGTAGATACGCGAAAGGCCAGGGGCTTTTTCACGACGTGTAATTGCAAACACAATTCGAGAAGTTCAAGTGACAGATGTATATGACGTCTATATATCTGTCTCTTTCGCACCTTTGAGTAATGATTGCCCCGGCACGTCGTGGTGAGCCCATTGGCCGTACTTTAATATTTGTGGAAATGTTAAATGTTGCACCTTGTAATTGTCATATTTGGTGGAATTTACGAGAAATTCAACAGCCCGTATGGGTCTGAATGACATTCGTTCCGCTCAATATACGACACTTTTAAAATGCCATCCCTGGTAACTTTAAAAAAATACATGATTCTCTCGTCAGGCAATTTTTTTATATTTTGTAAAGACGCAATGATTCTTAAATTAAAGAGGTAGTCAGTAGAAGTGGATATCTGCTCGAGTACCATTAAACCTTTTTGCATGGATGCCATGGAATGGAAGACATGATGAAAACAAAAAAATAAAACATAGTGTATATTAGGGATTTCCACAAATAAAAACTAAAATGCGAACGTTATTTCATCTACAAAATCGTTCCTTTTTTAAATACATACAATCACGTAGGCTCACGGTAGCAAAGTAAAGCGCCAGTTCTCTCTAGACTCACAGACCACCTCTCACACCGATCAGAATGTACCTTGTACACTAACTGGCTACTCTATCAATCCTTATTATGATGAACCTGTTCCTCCTTGACTGATGTCTACTTTTATGAAGTATCTTATGTGTATTTCATTATGTAATTATTTGAGTGTAGGTATAACCGTAATATAATTTTGTCGACTCGTTTCCTTTAGTGTATCTATCTATATATCGGCATACAGGCTAATAGTAGTGGTCCCAACTGGAGCCTTACTTAGTCCAAAGATAATGTAACTAGTTAACATAAGAGGCATAAGACATAGCTTTAAATAGATCTGTCCCGTTATGTTTTAAAAGCTTAAGAAGGAAACGCTTTTAATCTATGTAGATGAGAGAATTCCATAATTCTGATTACAATATATTAAGGGGTATTATGTAGGTAGGTAGACCAATCAGCGGCGTGTATTTGATAAGCTAAAGATGGCTGAATGTTAACAAAACTGATAGACAATTTCGACCTATACAATTGGTACGAATGTTAAGCAAAGTTAAAGATGCTTTAATATTGTTTTAAGCTTGACAAATGGTAGGTACAAATAACCAATAGTTATGAGTAGATCTACCTATCTATATAAAATGATAATTTATTGAAAGTTGCTCTACCTACCTGTATCTAAAATACGATGTAATTTAATCTCTGATCTGGTTTAAACCAGTTTAGAGTTCCAGAAATGTTAGGTGCTTTTTTTGTGGCCAGTACCTACTCTACTCGATGCGTACCACAGATAACGTGAGTGGGTATCAACAGAGAATGTAGTCCCCTGTTCCATTGGGCAAATTGGGTGCGTTTCAGAGACAAATTTGTAGCATGATACCTTCTATTCATTGTAGAATCTGATAATAAAATGCTCAATTATAAAATCATGACATATACCTACAATTTAACGGCTTTCATATAAACAATAATAAAATTAAGTTATAACGGTGTTAGACAACCACTAAAAGCTCTAATAACATTGAAAAATATATACCTATTCTTTCGCAAAGTCAAGGATCCAATCACACAAGATACTTATGTACCTACCAGCTGGACTGGTTTCAGAGCGGTTTGTAAAAGTACACAATTAAGATAAAGATACTAAACGACAGGTTAACGCTAGTCTAAATAAATACTTAAATAATTTGTGAGTCAACTATGTAATAGGTACCTACCTACATTGACGACATTATAAATACCAACGCAAAAGTCAAGGCCCTCAAGCGTGGTATAACGCCCCCTAAAACAATAAACATGTCATTCGAATGCAGTAAAAGTTCCAAATTAGCTCTTGTCATTGAGTGAATACAGTATTAATTGGAATGGAGCGTTGAAAGCGTAAGTCACTTTGACGCGGATCACAGGCTGATGACAGAAGGACCACAAGAATCGCTATGAGGCTACGACTTATAATCGCTACACGTTTTATAGGTCGTAATTGTTGTCATAAAATGGTAACAAAAGTTGTTTTTACGTTCGGCACGAGAGCCGTGTTTATCATCCCGTAGTAACGATTCAGACCTACACAACGATTATGGTGGGAAACCACTGTTTTTATGACAATTTAATTGTTTAACGCGGTTTTAGATGCTTTTCACACGATACTTTGAGGTAGATCAGTAGCGGAACTTTATTGATACTATAATATTTTTTACTGTTAGTATAACACAAGGATATACTCGTATGTATCGTTTTAACGCTACGGTATTCCGGCAAACAGTTCGATAGTATCGACATCCGGACCGCAAAGAAATTTCATTATAATTTCTTAGCCCAGCAGACTTAATTGTACGCATAAAGTAGAATTTTAATGTACCTACTTTAATTACGCACCGTGTAGGTACCGCTGAAATAATACGTGGATGGAATGAGGAGAATATATTAAAATATTTAATTAGGGTTCGGGCGAAACAGGCTTCGGGAGGCGTCCCATCTGTAGGAGGCTCTAACAATGTACAGTTTCCCTGAAGGAAGCACGCCTGGAATAAAATCATGCTAATCAGTATGCGAATATGCCGGTTCCGCTTATTTACCGCGCGCTCTATGAGCATCAAATTATTAATGAATTCGATTCGAACGTGACATTGGCCAGTAATAGCTAGGAGCACGCAAACATTGTAGATACTGGCCCGCTGCGCATGTAGGTAAGCATAACTTCTATGTTTGTTTAGTAACACGCTGTGGGATATTTTCCGATTTGTAGGCGTAGTTCGACGTCCGTCCTCGGGCGCCAACTGACTCACCGTCTATGGCCGATTGTTCGGCACTAAACGTCGATGGAATCGGTAACTCATGCATTTTATGATCGGCTTAAATATTATATAGGGCGTTACGTAATTCTCCTTTAGTTTCGCCTTATGCGAATGTAAGTGCAAATATTAGCTCGGGGCGTGGCCTCTCAATGGTATTTCATATTTTTATAGATACGCACGTAGATGAACGGAAATAGAAGGGCCGGATGACACCGACGTGTTAACGTTAAGTTAAACCAATCTCGAACGACACTGAACATAAATATTTTCGGTCGTTAAAGCAACAACTCCTTGGACGGCACTTGCTTTTTTACACTATAAACAATTCCCAGCGATCGTTAACAAGAAAGATGAGCTCTAACAGCTTGGTTTTATGGTCAGTTAAATAGAGGGCACGTGTCGCGCTGCACGAGTCACTTTGCTACCTGACAATATTCACTAAACCACAGTTAGGCGTTGCTTCCTGAAATTGTGGATGTCAGCCCTGAAATAAATCGTCTCTTAGAGCAGGTGGTGGAAGAATTAGAACGCTTACGATTGATGGGACTATTTATTGTAAGGAATACAATTTCATTTTCTCTAAGATTCACTACAATTTCAATATGTATGGGAAGTTATATGTAGGTTATTGATACCTCTGTCGGTGCCTTGCATTTCAGTGACATATATTGCTGTCAATGACCTCAGTATGTGTTCCTCTTTTGAGGTCACAAGTTTAGTCAGAAAATTTGCTGCGTTTATGATAAATTATTATTATTGTATTACAAAGCAAGATCCTGATCGTGGAACTGAAGAAAACGACAATATAAAGCCATCCAAGTAACGCACTCAATGACGAACGTAAGCCCACGTAGAATTTAAGTAGGTACTCACAAATAGGTACCTATAGCTCATGTTACTAGAGAAAAATTAAGCTTTTATACACGCCTAATACTAGTATAAATCGAACAATCTTATAGCAACGTATATAGAACGTGTAACGGCCAAGAAGCGCAGGTAGGGAGTCAGATAACTTGGTTTATAAATAGGTAAAGAGCGTAAATAGAAGCGACTGTATCGGCTCGGAGCCGCTACCAATCGATACGAGCAGTCTCGCTCCTAAACGCTATAAATCCTTCGCCATGACTAGGGAAAACCAATTCTATTATCAAGTACGTAGTTTTCAGTCTTGCGTAAAGCTATCTCTAGTATATTTGCTGTAGAGAGGATTATTGGACACGGAAGCTCCTACACAACTGTGTTTAGGTATGTGTATTTCTATGGTTAGTTAAAAGTTAAATGCCAACACGGTGTATCGTGTTCGATCTTTTCTTAATCAAGCTAATGGAAATTGCCAGCGTTTGGGGCCCGTAGGCAATATCATTGGTTATGCTTCATTGCTTGTTAGATTAATGGTTTAAGTTGTAAGTTGATACCTTATTAACAGGAACTTGTCGTTACTATTACACAAGCAATACGTAAAAATTGGGCAACGTTTTAAATTTCGAATTAGTTCGACCAATGACGTTGATGTTCCATTTTACGTATCGCATTAATAAACAAAAGATCCAATACATTTAATCGATAAAATATGTGTGTATAAAGTTATGGACGTACAATGGGAATATTTTACGTAAATTGGAACATAACACAAGAAGTTTAGGGAGACGGCGTGTCATTACATCCCTTATCGTACTGCCATGTCATGTTACTATGACTGCTGAATAAGCGGGGAAAGCCACAATACTGTGCAAAACTAATATTTAAATTGTGTGTGTTTAGGTAAATGGGTAAATTACATTATTGGGTACATATTATAGGGTTACAATATTTTACTACAAAGCAGTTTTGTATGGGCGCAGAAATATTGTGAGCGGTCGAAAAGTATCGCCTTTCAAACAAGCGTGACATCAATACTTTCGAATCTGAATGATAATATTTTTTTATCCGTTTCATGTTTTTCTTTGGAACTATATTGAGTATGCGCATCTTAAAAAACCTAAATATAATATAAATAATATTAAAATGTCTGTCTGAGTCCGTATAAAGGGAATTTCGTGCGCTTGTTTTCCTTACTTACGCTTACAGCTTCCAAATAATGAATGTTTAGTTGGCAATGTGTGTAAGTCTAGAGAGAAGAGCTATTGTTCTACTCCCTTTGCCTACCCCGTAAGGGACTCGGCGCGTATAGGCATACGCATGGATAGGTTTTTCAAGAATAAAATTATACCTATGTAGGTACTTATGTGTTAATCCAGGTAATAATCTATCTCTGTGCCAAATTTCATTCAATTCCGTTCAGCCGTTCTGTTGTGACTGCGTAACAAACATCAATACATATGTATATACTCACAAACTTTCGAATTTATTACATATATGTATATGTAGTTGGTGGGTAGAACTTAGCGAGTGACCACTAATGTTCTATTTAGACTATTTAGATAATTTGCTTCCATTATAGTTAATTTACTATGACATAGTGGGTGTGTGGGTATTACCTATACACCTCTGCCTACCCCTTCGGGGACCCTTGTGGGAAGACGTGAGGATATAATGATATATTATATGTAATGACGACCGCCTGGTCTAGTGGTTAGAGCTCCTGACTGCGAAACTTGAAGTCGCGGGTTCGAATCCCGCTGAGGGCAGATATTTGTGTGATGAACATGAGTATTTGTACCTTAGTCTTGGATGTCCTATGTATTTAAGTACATATCTATCTATATAAGTAAATATATCGTTGTTTAGTTACCATAACACAAGCTTTGCTTACTTTGGGACTAGATCAATTTGTGTGCAATTGTTCCAGGTATTTATTTATTTATTCATATTATTATTATTACTATGACATCAGCTAGGTATTTTAAAATCAACGGAAGAACAATTTTATTCATTTAGGTATATCTTTATTCAAATTAAATCGATTCGTATTAGGTATCTACTTATGTTGCAAGATTTATTTGCTATTATAATAAAAACTGATGGCAATTTTATTGAGAAAATAATTTCTTCATGGTTAATATATATTATCTTATAGCCTGAAGCACCCTGCGTTTAGGTAACCCAATCATAAAATGCTTATTAAAATGGTTCGAATGAATTATTGATTTTAATAAGCAGTCAGCAGTTTAATAAGCATTGTGACAGTCTCTAGGTATGTAACCTATATATAATACATACATAATTATTGATATATGAGTTTATATAACTTTACGAGGCATGTATAATTACATGCCATGGGACGATTCCATACAAGTTGACCTATTTTTTTTTTATACATGGCAAACAAGCATACAGCCCACCTGATGGGAAACGGTTACCGTAGCCTATTTACGCTCACGATACCTAAGTATGACTTGCGCGTTGCCACTCTGTGTTCAGAGAGTTATAGTGTGTTGGCAACATAATAGGTCTAATCCCTCGGTTGCCAACACAATATAACAATCCTCCCCCCTCCCCAAGGAGCTCATTACTGGAAACCTTATTCACCACGTAGGAACACAACACTTGTATAAGGTGGAGGTCCTGCCCCAGTCGGGCAGCTCCAAATTCGAACGGAGAATCAGTTATGCCCTACCTCTCTTAAAGTCTCTTTACCTAGCCCAAAATTAAGCAAAGCTTGTGTTGTGGTATATTGCGAGGTCGAATCCCTGGCGGAAAGTGGTTATGTGGACCATTACACCTCTGTCTACCCTTCAAGAACTCTTGTAGGACTGCGTAGGGTTATATATTATTAATATGTAGGTGGTCATAGCACCTTCTTATTATACATAGGCTCGTAAAAGTACGCTCTCAAAAAATAAACAGATCTCATGGCTGACTATATAGTTGTACAGATCTTATTTATAACTAGCTGTGCCTGTGACTTGGTCCGCGTGGGATTTTACAAAAAAAATATTGATCAGTGTCCAAATAAAAGTAAAAGTCTAAATCATTTCTTGTTACATTAGCTATCTACCAGTGAAAGTACCGTTAAAATCGGTCCAGCCGTTTCAGAGATTACCCCGAACAAACAGACAGACGGACAGATAAAAATTCAAAAAAATTATATTTTGGTATATCTACCGTGTATACATGCCGTTTAGTAAAACGTGTTTTTTTTATATTACAAACAGACACTCCAATTTTATTTATGTGTATATAGATTTAAGATACCAACAGTCGCCCGGCCGCGGCAGGGTCGCCCTATCAGCCCTACCTACATATTTACTGCCAATCAACCGCCGACGGTTACAAAACCAGTTTTGCTCCACGATATCCCATAAGTCCCCATTATTTTATCTTATTTGATTAAACTGTATTATTAGTATATCTATTTCATCGATCTTTTAATTTACTACCTAATTTAGATAAAGCTAAGTTTCATATGAATCGCGTTAGTTGATATGTTCTATGAAAACAAAATAAAATTATTTAGTGGAGATCGTTCGATATCCGGTTGTATGTAGAATTTATATTAAGTGGAAATTCCCAGCTCTCGGGCACGTTATGGCCGAACTTTTGACGAAACGGGGCTGGCTTGAATAAATTGTCAAAACTTTTACTCTGATAACGCCAAACCTATTTCAGACACGGCTCGTGTTACTGTTTCCTTTCCAAAATAATTCTCGGAAAGAAATTTAAAAGTAACGAATTGTCTCAGTCAAAATGGATTTACCTAATTCGGGAATATATATTTAATAGCTGTATACTACTATATATAGGTACTGTAAGTATAGAAAAAATTTAAAGAACAGTAGGATTATATAAAAAATCTTTATCAACCACTTTCTTCTACTATACTATATATATATCCACTTAGGTATATAATAAATAAAATGATGAATGAAGAAAGGTTGACTTAACAGATATAGAAAGTAAATAGCTGGAGTGGTGGAGAAAAACCGCGTTCCAACCACGCCACCGACGGGGACTTCATCTCTTCGAAATACGAAGGTCTTGTACGCTCAGGCTGTGGCAATGAGCTCCCCGTAGAGGTCTTCATTGGAGAGTACCACATGGAATGGAATTCTCCAAAAAGGGTGTGAAAAGATTCCTGCGGCGTCGGCTTCGCGCATTGATCTCCTTTAATCACATTACTTTAATCATTATTACTGAAGCTTTTAGTTCGGTTGAAAACTAATTGCGTATGTGTTAAAGATATTATATGTACATATATATATATATATATATGTATATATATATATATATATATATATATATATGCAACATCATCATGTTTCTAAATTACCTACGGAATATAAAAGGGATATTTTATATATTTTACGATCGAGATTTTATAGGTAGTAGGTACGTTTAATGATTTTCCAATTGCCACAGTTGACAAGCCTCGACGTGTAAAATGCTAGCGAAATATCTTTAAAGAAACCAAAGCTATTAATATGTAAATTTGATGTTAAATGTATTTCATGTAAGAGGCATGCTTGTAGGCCGACCACATGTGGTCTGCAGACGAGTTGGCAGGTAACACGCTACCAATTAAATATATCTAAATGTTTACAATAATAGGTTGATAAACGTCAATTTTATCTTTACTACAAAATCCACGAGCAAAATAATCCGTGATTAATTCTGGAAGGTTTTGGTGTCTAATGATAAATATAAGGAAATTATTTCGTGAAGGAAATCCCTCATAGATACCATTGCAAAAGCACAGATTTTGTATTATGTAGGTTTATATCACGTAGGAAAATCACGAGGAACCTCGGGATTTAGGCGAAATTAAATCATTACGAACAGCTGTGTTCGTGAAAGTTTGGTAATATTAGTTGAGTCGATCGCTCAGGGAATCCGGTGTGGCGTGATACGTACCTACCTATATATTTTTTTTATATTAGGCAGTGGTAACGCATACCTGGGCGTAATATATCACCTTTAATCCTGCCCCCAAACTGATTAAACTTCGAGGGGATTCATTAGCCGCGTCCTAATCGAAATATTAGTTACACGTGTCGACGATTCTTTCTCCTAATATTTATAACGCCCTTCATATTTCCCGACCCAAGGGATTTTTCCAAAAAATATTTATCCAATATAGGTACACAATCGGTGCCGCCTCATCACTTATGAAAAATCGTTTCTCTTCAGAAAGTCCTCTATAAAAAGCTCATTCTAAATTAAAATTAAGGTCTAGCGTAACTAAAGAATATGATTTGATATTTTATCAAAATCCTCCATACCGAATTATACTTTATGACAAGGGTACGAAGGCAACTTATCGTCTGCATTGCAACGCATTTACGACGTATTTTAGAATGTATGTTGTCAAAATAACTGGTTGTTTTTCAAGATCCATTTGTGTACGCCACGCTAGCTCTGAATTATAGATGTAAGAAGAACAACAAAACGTGTCGATATTTTTGTGTAGGCACATTTTTTATAAAGAAGTTAAGAAACTATATCTACTTACCTTTGAGAAAATATGAACACTTTGCCCTTTAAGGGAGGTATGTACTTACATATTAACAGCCAACATATCTATTTAGAGCCGAGTAGATGCCACACATAGATTGCAAGTCAAAACTTCACGTGGTGTGTTGTGTAATTACTATTAGTAACACCGCGAGTGTTACGGCGAACGAAACCATCAAGAGGAAACCTGCATACCTACGCTATAGAAGAAATTCAAAGGCGTATATGCTTCTAGTCTTGCTTGTGTTACGGCGATATACTCGCCATCTGTCACGTTGACATTTAAGTGTCATTTGAGTGACATTTAAGTGTTGACATTTAAGATATACATACATACATATCATCACGCCAAGTCCCTAACGGGGTAGGCAGAGAGTATAGAGATTTAAGATATATCTCTAGCGAAAAGTGGGTGTGTGCTTACTACACACTTATGACACCTGTACCCTCACTTCTGGGAAAGCGTGAAATATTAATGATATCTCGATTAATCAAAGTAGATATAGAAGATGGTATATTCGAGTGATAACATTTTATTGGTGTGATATATCACACGTCCGGTTCAATTTAAAGTTCATGGTCGCTATGCTATGCGTAGGTATTGAAGTGGGACGATACCACCACGTATCAGAGAGACAGAGCAGTCCACAATAAAACAAGCAACACAAGATAAATACGTGGGTTTACATATCTAATGAAATCCTCTTGACATACCTTTTGACGTACACAATGTAAGGATTTAATGTCGATTGCTTTCAAAGGTCAAAGATTTCCAATTACCTACACATGGAAAATTAATAAACATTCCATTTAATAGGCAAGGTACGTATCTACTCTGTGAACGGTCTGTGTGCGTCGGTAGACACACACGGGCGTCTACATCGGTGTCCATTAACATGAAGCGTTATTGAGGCCATATTTCGAGTCCCAGGCCGTTCCGATAGCCCCGCGTTCCATTAAAAGAAAACATAAAATTACATTATTATGTGTTAATAATTTCAAGAGAAAGAACGCATTTACGTTATCCTTTGTGACATATTTAAAAATCTATAAACATTCGGGGTAAATCATTCCGAGTTTACAGTTTAATCGGTGATTTAGTGTTAATGCCGAATTGGGTATTGCCATATTGAGTGACAAATGTGCTATTCAGGCAGTAGCTTAATTCAGTGTGCGTATGCGAAGGTCGTTTTGTTATACAATGTTGGGGAAATAATGAAATGTTGTAAGGCTTATTTTTAATCTGATCGTATGGCGACACGGTCTTCTTTAAAGGCTTAAATGTTAATTTAATTTTTCTCGTTAAATTAAAGTAGGTATTTGTTTGTGAAAGCTCCGTGAGGGTCGAAAGATAACGTCATAGCTTGACTACACTAGTGCTAAGCATTTATTGAACAAAAGTTAAAGTGCACTTATTTTGTAGGGTCGGCAAGACACGAAAATGATTATTAGTTCTAAACGGTTAGCCGCGGTAACCGCTTTCCAACAGCCACACTCACGTTTATATACGTAAGTTCGATCAAGAACCAATTTTGTCATGAGCTTTGTCGTGTTTATAAATAGTTCTATATACATTAGATATGTACCTATGCATATGTTGGTAGGTGCTTGATATGTAAGCCCAAAGGTATTGGCTCAGGGATGCCTCATAAAATTACTATCTAACTGCTTTGCGTATTATCAAACCTGTTTGAGTCGAAGCAACTCGCAGGGCTTGTGGTATGTTCACATACGTATTAAGATTACATTCAACACGTTATCAAAATGAATAAAAATACTGTACATGTAAAAATACTTGGAGTTTATAAACAACTCCCTCTATAAAACACCGCGCCGATAAATAACGCTTAGTTACCGGCCTCATAACCACCGCTTTGCTATCGTTTCAAGTTTTAATTTAAATATTTTAAGCCAAATTATTCTTACAATATCAAGTTTAAAATAAGCTATCTGGGCGGGAAGGGAATATTTTTCACTTTAATATTCCTCGCGGAGCTCACTTTATGGGCGAAGGGAAGCCCTGACGCCTGTACTGCCCTTGGTAGGTAGAAACGAAGCTAATTTTAATTTTCGTAAGAGATTACAAGCTTTTTAATTTCAGCAACCCTGATGTCTTAAAAAGTCCTTGTAGGTAGGTATTATCTGAAATTACGTTAACTGCTAAGTATAATAACATAATGTACCCACGTCATACATCTATCTAAGAGGTATTAACACCCTCTTTCCATCGAGCACAAGGTGCTAATGTGACGTAAGTTCGGAAAACCTCATTGGTACAGACCCCCACGGTTCAAATCTGCCATCATTACTAAAGCTTTTCGTGTACGTATATTGTGAAGACGGAAATAATCAAAGAGATTTTCAAATTTCAAGAGATCAAAGATTAAGAAGGAATTTAGTATATGTTCCCCACCGCCTTGTAAAGATCGCTATTTTCGACCAGCTTTAAGTGCTTGTCTAGTGCATCCAGCCACCTTCTACAAGGCTTTAATCTAAGTAGATATATTAATTCAATTATGATATATACATACATAGCTAACATACTAACCGTACTTACTTATTGCGTAGGTATTGCTGGTGATAATTGAATTTACGCTAAGTAATATAGGTAGGTACCTACCATTTTAGCGAATTTTTCGATAATTTCTTGAGCAAATGCAATTTATAATACGAGATTGGCTTAATATCCCTTAATATTGCGTTGATAAAATCTGAGCCAGCTTTGTAGTTTTACCGTAAATAATATCTTACTTACAAAAGGCAGGGTAAAGTTTAATTCAATTAAGTAATTCAGAACTGCCGGCTCATTAGCGTATATTTACGATATGTCCTAACATTTGCAAAGATAAACATCACATCGGGAAATCGATGCGAAACTTCCTTGGTTCCAACCAACCCTCGCGTCGTGGTGGGTAAGTTATCGAAGGCCAATGTTTGCCGCCAATCAAGTGCCTACTTTATGCCGCAAAGTGACAGTAACTTTACCGCAACGAGTGTTGGCTCTCCCTGTTAATGAGCCAACATCGTTTTTCTGTCAAATATAACTCGGTACAAGAAAAATGTTACTTCTGATTGCCATAAATAGACGCTAATTGTCCCCAAAATGTTGACCTTTTGTGGTGTTTTTGTTTTAAATGGTAATTGTTATAGAGCGTTTATTTGCTTTAGGGTGGGCTAAGCACAATTTAATGGGCTTTTAATGTTAAATAAGGATCTACATTTAAATGTTTTCTTCATTAACGAGTTTTATAGTGAAAACATAGTTTTAGCATGAAATATTAATATCTCACAGTGTTATTAGTAGTAAAGATGCAAATTAGTAGAAATTATCTATATGTCGCAAGTTAACAGAGCCTATTGGAATATAAATGCTCTACGTAGTGTATATTACTTGGGATTTGGCCTTAAAGAATTGAGAGTCTTAAAGAAATGTTTGAGTTCCTTAATAAGCGAGGTACCGAGAGACCGATACCTATAAGATCGGATAGCGAATTCTCAACGAATCAACATCATCTAAAACAACCTGAATTTTTATATCTTCTCCTAAAGTTAAGTAAATATATAGGTAAGTAAATAAACAATCGAATGTTTATCACGAAATGCCATCATCAGATAGCGTAGATAAATTTCACAAGCTTTCAAAAGAATTTACAGTAAGAATATAAATGCATAGAAAAATTCTTTCTTGTTATAGGAAAGGAGGGACGGGAGCGCACGTCGCGTCTGCCTACATATTTTATTGACCCCGTTCGATACACAGGGTATATGGCATGCCAGCGACAAGTCTGAAGACATCGGATTTAACGGACATAAAAACAAAAAATATATTTCATCTATTCGTTTGTTTACGTCCAAATATTTTCAGTGCTATACCTACTACATAGTACTGGTACATAGTTACATACTACCTGGTACATAGTTATAAGGCTACAAATTGGCTGCAATTAATATAGCTATTAAGCATTACGATAGTTTACCTAATCTTTAATAGATCTTTATTGTTACAGACTACCGAGATAAGTAACTGCCATACTGATACTATTCATCGGACGTTGGCACCTAAATACCTACACCTTATTCGATGCGATATATCACCTCTTTCTATATCCTTTCGGAGACACAACCAATCTTTGTATGAAGACACAGCAGTACTCACGATTCGAATGGCAGGTAATCTTGTTTAAAATTTTCTGTCGCTTAGGCGCGATTTCACAAGAGGCAGTAGGTACTACTGACAGTTTTTTTAACAGCCTTGCTTTGTTATTCATAGTTAGTTAGTAATAAACGAATTTAATCGTTTAATTTATATCAGGCGACTACTTTCTTAAGCTATGCGAATGGCCGCGGATTCGACCCGTCGGCAACAAGCATTAATTTGATGAATCTACCAATCTTTATATATTTGTTGTGTGTAAGAGTGATCTATATATGTATCTATAAGATCCTTTTAGGAAGGCATTCTATATGTAAGCTATAGATATAAGATATACAATTTACATATATTGATAGACTTAGATAAATAGGTACTTAAGAACTGTAATGTTTCTCTTTGCTACGTGAGTCAATAATTATTGAATTAGATGCTATTTACCAAAAACCTCACATGTTACAAATTAGGTATCGTCCGATATCCCGGGACGTATCTTCCAACGTCGCTTCCCGTTTACCGTGTTCTGTACTTTACGGCGCGGCGTATCAGCCCGTGCGGTATTCCCAAACTGCACTTCTGAGCTCCCGCCCGTACAATGTACCAACTTATCTACGTATAGGCACGCAGTCCCGTATTCTCCACACGTAGCGTATGTTCGTCCCGAGTATCTTGCCCTATATATTCTATATGTGAGGTTTAAATGTTTAAAGGACGGCTGAGTTGTTCACTCGCTGGGATTTTAGTTGATTGAATATCTATTAGCTACGTATAAATGTATTATATTTTAATAACTAATAGAGAAGGGTGTGGAAAGATTCCTGCAGGGCCGGCACGCGCGTTTGGCGGCGGTAACCGCTTACCATCAAGCGAACCGGATGTTTGTCTGCCACGGCTAGATACGGGGTATGCAGAGAGGTAAAGCGCCAGTTCTTTCAATTCTTCACTATTTATTCATTATTATACCTACCAACTAGATTTGTCCCGAGGGTGGACCTGCCGAAAATTTAATTCCAATAATCATCATAATCCAATGTCATTCACAAACATCCATCCATCCTCACCAACTTTCATTTATATTTACACTAGCTTATGCCCGCGGCTTCGCCCTCGTGGAGTTCGTAAAATTAGCTTATGTATTTTCCTGGTAGAATCGGTTCAGCCGCTACGCCGTGAAAGAGCATCATACATTATAATATTAGAACTTTGAATTATCGAAGAAAACAAAAATTGCCTATGTCCTATTCCTAGGTATAAGCCATCACGATTTCAACTTTCAGCCAAATCGGTTTAGCCGTTTTGCCGTGGAAGAACCGCAAACATACAAACTTACAAACTTCTACATTTATAATATTAGTAAGTTATGCGGCATAAATACTTCGCCTTTAAGTAATGTTACATCCAAAAATCCAATTTAAAAACTGTTTATCCTTTCTATATGTGTCTTGTAAATATAGCGCTTTTGAATATAGCCAATAAATCAGCGCTATTACGTAGGCATAGTAGATGTGCGTAGATGCCAATATTATTTATTGTATAGTTGGTTCTTTAACAATCAACATTATGATTTAAGCCAGATTTAACAATATATCGCGCATCGCTTATATTTAAGTATTTCCGTTCCTTTTAAAATGTATAGACAGGAATAGGAATACATATTATGTACCTATGTATGGGTGTTTCCTACCTCTGCCTACCCTTTCAGGATCCTTGTGGGAAGGCGTGAGGATACATATTATGTACTTAACTAGTCAAATTAAATTTGAAACAGTCGAAAGAGATTTGTATGTAATTAATGTGGACGAAGCGAAAGAGGTATGTAAGTCTAGAGAGAAATGGCGCTCTATACTCTCTGCCTACCCCGTTAGGGACTCGGCGTGATGATATGATGATGATGAAAGAGGTCTACCATTCCGAGAGGACTATTGCTTTTTTCTATCTGCCTACCCTGTGAGGGACTTGGCATAACTATGAATGCATAGTAAATATATAATATTATTTAATTCCTCAACTACTATATCGTATCTCAAAATTACTAGGTACAGTATAAGTGCCTTTTATACATGACTGTACCAATGTAATGTAATTGCCATCAATATTAAATGGTTCGACAAAATAGTATATTATACCCGACTGTACGTACCTAATACCTACCTGATATATACCTATGCACAAAACCTGTTATTTACCCAGCTCATAGGGCCGACAAACTTTACCGATAGTAAAGTTTCAATTTTATTGAACGTAGTGGTATCTAGAATTAATTTAGCAAAACATTCAAGCGACTTATAAATAAATGCATGTCAATTAAAATCAATTAATTGACATAATTAATTACTATTTATCAGACGATAAGAGTCACATATCATTGATTACCACAACTCTATATCATCGGAATGTCATTAGTGTAATAAACAAGAAGTGTAATTACAAACGCTGGTGACATTATTACCCTTGAGTTTATACCAATGTAGAGATGCGTTGCCAATAAAATGGTATATTTAATTACGCCGCCTTATGTGCTAATGTTCGTTTTATAGCTTAATGTTAAGGATATTTTCAGTAAATTTTCGAAATAACTAAAGGATTTAAATACATATTGCCTTCGAGATGACACCTGCAAGGTACCCACACAAGTGGAGAGAAGTGAAGCCTTTTTGTATCAACTAAGGTAGACACGATTGTGTTGGAATTTTTTGTATTTACACGAGACAATACAATCAATTTATATAATAAAAAAAATAATAATAAAATAATAAAAACGTTTATTCAAGCACAGAATGCACACGCCGGAAATAACAAAATTGCTTACTAACTAATTAGGATATACTTACAGCTAAACAGAAAACAGTAACAAAGCAAAAGTAAGAGTAAAATTGTGAAATAAGAATGTAATAAAAAAATTTGCCAGGGGTTCTCAAATTAGGCTAGGCCTGTTTAACCAAACCAGTTTATTTTATGTTTGGGTTAAAAGTTCACTATTAAGTGAATCTGTGTGGTAAATTTTTAATATACCCTCACGTCTTCCCCCAAAGGGTCCCCGAAGGGGTAGGCGGAGGTGTATAGGTAGTACCTACTTTCCGCCAGAGATATATTTTAGGTGCCAACGTGACAGATGACGAATCCATCGCCGTTACTTAAGCACGACTACACATACGCCTTTGAATTTCTTCTCAGACGTATTCATGTTTCACATAATAATTAAAGTGGTTACATCGAAAGAGGTATAGAGAAAACTGGTGCTCTATTCACTTTGCCTACCTCGTGAGGAACCACGTGATGATAATATGTCCTATAGGTTCTGAGTGGCTGATGGTTATCCGTATATATAAGTCAACGTCACAGGTTTTAGAGTTAAACAGATTTCTTACATTAACGTGAAGGAAAAAGGGAGGAGAATATCCAAGGTCATGTCTGAGATGGCGATAGATGGAAAAATCTACGTGCGTAAGATTTCAGCTCTACTCACATTGTATAACCCAGGTTAACATCGTATCTATTTCATGGCATATTTGAAATTCTTGGCCATTGATATTGGCCCATA
Source organism: Drepana arcuata (assembly GCA_016069955.1). Classification (NCBI taxonomy): domain Eukaryota; kingdom Metazoa; phylum Arthropoda; class Insecta; order Lepidoptera; family Drepanidae; genus Drepana; species Drepana arcuata. The sequence goes on from JACCPG010011212.1 coordinate 83,501, forward strand.
TATAGGTACTTTTATACTTTTTTACTACCATTTACAATAAAGCTGAGTTCACAACAACAGAACGTAATTTTGTACCAGTTTTTAAGTGAAGGAAAACATCGCCAGAACTCGCCATCTGTCATATTGGTACCTAAAGCACAGTGTTTAGCCGCACAATGAACTGTATGTCATAGGCAAACATCAAGAGGAAACCTGCATACGTTTGAGAAGTAATTCAAATCTAAGCAACGTTGGTAACTAATGAATAAGGTTCTACTGTTTTGTCTAAATAAAGAAAAGACAAAAATGTATCAATCTTGATTTTGTAGTCCACTCGCGATGAGCCCAATGCTTTACTCGCTCCGAGGCGAATCCACTAAGAGGGTAACAATTTATTGTGCTCCATAGCTAGCTACTATACATATTTGCATACCTACTAACATAGGGTTTCTTTTGTTACAGACTAGCTGCTTTATGGAGGAAATTGTATGAACATAAATTATCTTTATATTCATTGCTAAATATTTTCATAATTTTATACCACGCCAACTCACAGTTATCTCGCCGCTCGTAAAATAACAAAGCGGATGGAATTCAGGTCCTTGAGAAAGAAGAGTGTAAGTCGAATTCTTTTTGT
>JACCPG010011214.1:0-25780 GCA_016069955.1 Drepana arcuata
GTATATTTGACACAAAACATGTTTTTATCACAAAATAACGAATGATTTGCGAAATCGTATTGCTACTTATAATTAAAATAATTCTTAATATACTGTCACGCCTTCCCACGAGGGTTCCCGAAAGGGTAGACAGAGCTAATTCAAAATTATTGAACAAAACTTAAAAATAATAACTAATATAAAAACTAGAAATCTACCGTCTACAATGAATTAGTAAGTTTGTTACATTCGCAGAATGCAAGGCTTCAATGAGAATTTCACTATGCCATGAAATATCTTTCTCTGGAAACTCCAATAAGTTAAGTATATTGTGTTATATTATCATTTATAAGTTTTTTGTGATTCGTTTATAATATCGTGAGTTTCGTAGAATGGCCTTTGGCCTAACCTTAAAAGAAAATTTAATCAGCTTTGCTGTAACCATGAAAATGAATAAATATTTCGCAATTTGACTTGAAACTACTAGAACTACTCAAGCCATGATGTTTATCACGTGGTCTTTTACAGAAAACGAGCTATCTTACCATTGGTAACCGCTTACTATCAAACGTCATTCTAGTAGAAGAATTTACTAGATTAGATTTTATCTACTATATTTTACCTATTATTAGATCTAGATTTCTTCTACTAGGATGACAAATCTTAGTGATACGTACTAGAAATAAATTTTGTCAAAAATTCCAATTCCAAAAAAGGAGGGTTACTCCTTGATGATCAAGAAATATCTTAAACTAGTATTAAGTTACATTCCAAGATCTTTTTATCGAACAGAGCATATATAAAGAGACTGGTGAATGTGGATGAAGCGAAAGCTAAATCTGATGGTTTAGAGAAAACTGGCGCTCTACTCCCTCTGTCTACCTCGTGAGGGAGTCGGCATGATGGTATGTATGCATGTACAGCCCTTACCTGAAAGTTAAACGTTTCTGACATAATAATATAAGGGAGGGGTGAAACCCCTGCGCTGTAAGCACATAAACCCGTTACAATTGCGATGACTGGCAACCAGCTCGGGACTGAGCCTCCCCTCTGTTGGATCTGCAAGATCGAAGCTATGGTTGCCATTGCAGCTATGAGTATCATCAATGATACTGCCAACAGAATCTGAAAATTAGTTTGGCATTAGATTTATAGCATCTTTTTTAGGGAACCTCATTATATATCCTCACGCCTTCCACAAGGGTCCCCGAAGGGGTAGGCAGAGGTGTAAAGGTAACACCCACACACCCATTTTCCGCCAGAGGTATATTAGGTGCCAACGTGACAGATGGCGAGTCCATCGCCATTACTCAAGCGCAACTATACATATGCCTTTGAATTTCTTCTCAGACCTATGTAGGTTTCCTCTCGATGTTTTCCTTCACCGTAAAGCTCGTGGTGTGACTAATCACTTTACTTAAGATCAGAAAACATCATTGGTACAGTCGGGATTCGCACCTGCGATCTTTGTGTCGGAGGCAACTGCTCGAACCACTCGGCCACCACGGTACGCGATATATAAACAAAGGACACTTTTGAAGATAATTCTGTTGACCTATGGATATAAACAAAGGACACTTTTGAAGATAATTTTGTTGACCTATGGACGACTACTAGCTTAAAATGATTTAATGACAAAGTTTTAACAATCATCTGAATTATCTTTTATAAAATAACCCAGTACATAAATTACTGTCTGACACAGAGACGTAGGTAATAACCAAAGCGTCTCGCATTTGAAGAAATCATAATTAATTCAGTCGAGTCTGCTGTTCTTCGCAAGAAGCGTTAGTAATTCATTTAACAATGATTTACGTTTCATGAAATCAAGCAAGGGTAAAATTTATTTCAAAAATTTGTGTGTATGCTACCATTAAATTCTGAGTATATTTCTGTGTAATTTACTTACATTGGATGAGTAGGATTCGTGGATAAATTGTAATTTTACTTGTGAATAAAACTGTTGGTAGGCAGAGTATGTAATGTAGTATAATATCGTTGACGCCAGTAAAACTGCGCCGTTGGCGTATACTTGGCAATATATTGTATGATGATAATGTTGGCATGCACGTTTGTTACTTACTATCATGAGAATAAATTGAATTAAGGTCAATGTCTACTTGTGAACGGCGAAATACATTTTAAATAGTCAAATGCCAGATCGTATCGAAATCGTTTGTTAGTATAAGGCTTTTTTGTGAAAAATGAAATTTAATATACTTTTCTCTAAAAACATAATGAGAATTTATTTAACTTTTCAATGATACCAAAAATAATTCAATAAAATATGATAAAGCCTCCTTGGAAGCTTAAAAGCTTTTCGTGCAGCCTTAATAAACCGTAGAACGCAGATTAAAGAATTGAAATTTACCTTTCTGCCAAATCTGTCGACACAGTTCATAGATATAAAAGATCCAAATATCATAAACGCTGGAATAGCTAAAGTCTGTAGCTCTGGGTTAAAGGTAACTCCGGAAGCCGCAAGGATTGCCGAGGCATACGTCAGAATAGCAAAGCATCCACTACAAGCTTGGACTGATACCAAGCAAATAATAATTAGAAAAGCCTTTCGCCACACTTTGTTGGTAACTGAAAAATAAAATATCATTCTTCTGAATGAAATATCATACTGCCAGTAGATACCTGATTTCTTAGAAATTTGTCTTGCAAAGTTACACTCTCCTAGTGCGCGTAATGATATATAACTATCTGCATGCATTTTACGCTTGCTTTGTGTTTTGTCTTTGTTCGATTTTACATGAACTTCGCTAATTACGGTATACATGAAAGACACATATATATAGGACGCCACATTCTAAATCCGTCCCGCAATCGTTACACGAAGCTAAATTAACTCTAAATCCAAATGCCAAACTGCACTAAGTCGATATTTGCGTTCTTAAAACTAGTTCGTCAGCAAATTTTGCACTCAAATTAGTAAGTAATAAGGTATAATTAGTGTTACGTTCCTCTTTCAACGTTCTATCGATTTGGTCTAAGAATTAAAAAGTTAGGAGAACCTACCCGAAAACGGGGAGCGTGTATGAACTCCTGAATATCGATGAAACGAAATAGGTCTGTGAATGTCTAGAGACATCTGAAGCTCTACTCTCTCCCTTCCATTGTCGTGAGGGACTCGGCGTGATAAGAATAATTATGATATAATTTTGTCTAATATACATTTTCACATTAATGCACCCATGTCTGACCATTCAAGTAATATTTAGATTAAGTATTTTGCTTTAGATAATATATATAATTCTTATAAAAAAATACATGTGCAATCTAATAAAACAAACAAACAATTCAATAGCGAATACTGTTTATCAAGAAAGAAAAGTTCCTCACGAATTAGGCATTAAGAGAGGTAGGGCATAACGGATTCTCCGTTCGAATTTCGAGCTGCCCGACTGGGGCAGGACCTCCACCTTATCCTTAGAAGTCCGTAGCCAAATAACACATTTTTTTGTGTTGTGTTCCTACGTGGTGAATAAGGTTTCCAGTAATGAGCTCCTTGGGAAGAGGGGAGGATTGTTATATTGTGTTGGCAACCGAGGGATTAGACCTATTATGTTGCCAACACAGTATAATTCTCCGAACACAGAGTGGCAACGCGCAAGTGATGCTTAGGTATCATGAGCGTAAATAGGCTACGGTAACCGTTTCCCATCAGGTGGGCCGTATGCTTGTTTGCAACTCTTGTTGTATAAAAAAAAGGCAAAGAGATCAGAGCGCCAGATCTTTCTACACTTAAAGACCTCCTATGGTTCATCCACATTCATCAGTCGCTTCATACATTTATAATAAACATCCGATGCTTAAGTTTAAACGTTATTAGTAAAGTGGTTTTAATAGTTTGTTTTCGATAACGCTCAACTGAAATAACATGGTACTCACAGATGCTTACATAAGAGATATTCGGCAAAGATTTATATTTTATTTCTTCGTTTTTCATGTACTCCACTTCACTTTGAATCAAGCTGTCGTCTGGCTCCATTCCTCTGAGATACGCTAATGTCGATGCAGCTTCCTATATAATAATAATATATAAAAAAGCCTATATTTCTTAATAGGAATATCTTTCTGTAATGGGATACTTATTTATAATTTACTTACTTTCCCAAGACACATAAAGCATCACTCAACCAAAGATTCTTTTTACCAATCAAATTTCATATTCGTTTCCTACTTTTTATATACTCAATTTTCTTCCTTTATCTGTACATAAAATCCGCATTAGATTTTCTCAAGAGAGTGAATGGGATTTTTCAATAAGGATGTGATAGGTATATTGTAAGGTTGCTATATGTACGTACTATATACGCACTATATATGTACTATATACGCACTACATTTTCTCCAGGGTTTTCCCAGGAGAGTACAGAGTTCTTCAAGAAGGGTGTGAAAAGATTCCTGCAGAGTCGGCAGCGCGCGAGTGATACCCCTGGTGTTGCAAGCGTCCATAGGCGGCGGTAATCGCTTACCATCAGGCGGACCGTATGCTTGTTTACCACCCATGTGGTATAAAAAAAAAATAAAAAAACTATATATGTACTATATACGCACAAATCACTCACTGAGTCCCTCACGGGGTAGGCAGAGTAGATGTAAGGCTCATAGGATACAATACCCACATAGGTTACCGTATATTAACTTTTGAGTGAAGAAAGATTGACGAAACAGATATACAAAGCAAATGTGTGTGCAAGAAGAGGCAGAGGAAGGCCACGTTCCAACTACCTGGATCAAATAGATCGGACTCTGAAGGACGGGAACGTTAAGAGTACTCGAAACCGATGAGCATGTATGAAGAGACTGATGAATGTGGACGAAGCGAAAGAGGTATGTAAGTCTAGAGAGAACTGGCGCTCTATACTCTCTGCCTACCCCGTTAGGGACTTGGCGTGATGATATGTATGTATGTAATTAGCTTTTGTGCTATTTAAAAAAATCAATATTACTTCACGAACTTCAACTGTGAAATTTTAGGTGAAATTCGTTAAGCAATCTGATGTAGTACTCTAATGTAGTCCTCAACTTTGTATTTATAACTATTTAGTAGTGTTTTTGCTACTCTTAATTGGCCGTCCATTATGGATAAATAAAACGCTTTCTGCCTATTGTTTCATCAAAATACTGATCAGAGATCAAAGACAAAATTTGCATTAACATTTTCGTCTCTGTTTCATTTCAGTATCTTGTAAGGAAACAGCATAGTGGCTCGCTTTGTCGTTACTTAGTTACATTTTGTTTACAACGCATTATTGGCGATAGTTGATTTGTTTGCCGTTGGACTGGGAAAACTATAGAGGAGTGTTTTTGCCAAACAAGTATCATGAATATAAGCTTTTGGAACATAGCTCACGCGCTGCTGACCTCATGCTGTGAAGAGAGGTTAGCAATATAGAGGATGAAGTTTGCAAGTTCGACTCCCGACTGTACCAATGAGTCTTTCTGAACAGTACAGTGATTAGTCACACCACGAGCTTTGCGGTGAAGGAAATCATCGAGAGGAAACCTGCATACGTCTGAGAAGCCATTCAAAGGCGTATGTGTAGTAGTGCTTGAGTAACGGCGATTGAAATTTTGGTTGTATGGATATTTTTACATAAGATTAAGTATATTTAAGTGGGAAGCCTGAGTATAAACAAGCACTTACTTCAAACTTCCCCTTCTTAACCAAGAACGCCGGCGACTCGGGAGCTTTGAGCATTAATATCAGAGACAGGATCGGTATCCCCACAATAGCCCAGAGAACTACGTAATAATCTAAATATGCTCCCATCGCGAACATACTCAGTATGCCAATGTTTTGGCATAATATGAACAGCGAGCCAAGCGTGCCTCTTATTTTGTCTTGGCTTATTTCTTTGACGTACATCGGAATAACATTGTAACAGCCGCCAGCCGGTATTCCGCAAAATATTCTGGCTATTATTAAGGCTGTTGTGTTTGCTGCACACAGTTTTATTATCCAGCATGTCTGAAATGTGTGATGTTCTTATTAAATATACGAGTCATACTTGACTTAGTACCCGTAATTTGTCGTATTGCTTTTTGTATCGCATACCGTTTGCATCTCCGTAGAGAATAATGCAAAGAGCTTGCAAGATGAGTTTGTAAAGATTTCTGCAGAGTAGATTTGGTGTTTGCATCCACATAACGTGGAACACTCATGTGGATTTGCAAGTTGCAGTATAAAAATAAATCTTCACGCCACAATGGTGCCGAGGATATATTTCAGTGACAGTTTGACATTAAATGTTGTAGACCCTTGGTATATTATATACATCACTGGTTAGTGAAGGTATATGATTTTTGTTTTTTATTTTTTTATACCACTCGGGTGTCAAACAAGCGTGTCCACCTGATGGCATGCGGTTACCGCCCTCTATGGACGCTTGCAACACTAGGGGTATTGGTCGCGCGCTGCCGACCATGCAGGAATCTTTTCACACTCTTCTTGAAGAACACCACACTGTACTCTCAAAGGAAAACCTCAACGCTGCTCATTCCATGTGTACTCAAGGCAGCGAACTTACCGCTTGAAGCGTCGTAATAACTAGAACTCCAGTTTTCCTTCCATATGTGTCAACGATAAACGACAGTAGGGACACACCAACCATAGCTGATATGCATAATGTACTCGCTATCCAGGATATTTCGTAATCGGTTAGAGGATGCCCCGTGGGTGACTCATCCGACTGTAGTACTTTCATCATTGGCGTTATCCAACCTGCTTGTAGGCCATAAGTGATCAGGGTTGTATTTGCTGGAGATAATCATGAAAAAAAAAAAGAAATTCTCTATTCAAAAGATAGCTGCGGTGATTTGGTGACTTAGTGGAGTTTTTGCTTATAATTCAATGCTTAGGCTCTACACATTACGAAACCTCACTTATAGATCATCCTCATCCTCACGCCTTCCCACAAGGGTCCGCGAAGAGGAAGGCAGAGGTGTATAAGTAGTACCTACACATTTATTATTTATACAGACCCGGCCACGCATTGCTGTGGCTAAGGCTTTTTGTTATATTATATTGTAAATAAATAAATACTTACTCAATCCAGCCAACAGATATCGCCATCTGTTAGAATCGTTTGGAGCTAACAGATAATTGTGACTCTCATATGTCTACCTAATAGACAAATAATTGGCAATAAAATAATATTGCGACTATAAACAGAAAAAAAGCTATCCTATCTTTCAAGTTGGATCAAACTGCACACGGTGTGCTAATTTGATTAAAATCGGTTAATTAGTTAAGGAGTCCATCGCGGACAAACAACGTGACGCGTAATTTATATATGTTTAGATATATGCATATACAAAAGGTGTATAACATAATATATCGTTGTCTATTTCTCATTAAACAAGCTTAGTTTGGTCCAACAGATCCATTCGTGCGGAATTTTGGCAATGTATCTAAATCCATGCTTACCTAGCATTGCAATTATCCATTGTTTATAAGTACTTCCGCTAACTTCACGTCTAACCATTTTAGCACAAGTATTGCACTATGAGGAGTTCAAACGAAAAATGTATGTTGCCCGTTAGTGATGACGAGAAACTATGTTGTATATTTAATTTCTTTTTATCTTATCATATCTCATATCTATTCTTGGTATTTACATAGTAAATTTGAAAGCAAGTGTAATACAGGTAGCTATATAGTACCGTCATATATTTAAGAGCTGTACTCTTGTCGGCGTCTCTGATACAATTCCTAATTCTGTCCAGTGCAATCTCTCCAACCTCCACATCTTACTAATATTATAAATGTGAAACTTTGTAAGTTTGTATGTTTGCGGTTCTTTCACGGCCAAACGGCTGAACCGATTTGGCTGAAAGTTCATAGTCATAGCTTATACCTAGGAATAGGACATAGGCTATTTTTTTTACCCTGAAAAATTCAAAGTTTTTGTATTATAATGTATGAACCTAATATACCTCTGGCGGAAAGTGGGTGTGTGGGTATTACCTATACACCTCTGCCTACCCCTTTGGGGACCCTTGTGGGAAGGCGTGAGGATATATTATTATTATTATGTATGAAGCTCTTTCACGGCATAGCGGCTGAACTGATTCTAGCAGGAAAATTTCCAAAGCTACTTTTTCTCTCCTCAAACTCCACGCGGGCGAAGCCGCGGGCATAAGCTAGTATGTCATAAGAGACACTTCATATTTGACCCGACTCTTGTACCTTATGTTAATCTTGTCCTTTCTCTTTTTCTCCTTTACTTCTGAGATATTGTTAAGGAAGCTGTCATATCGTATAAGGTGCTTATCATCTTTCCTCTTCGAATAATATCTAATATGGTGTATCAAAAGTAATTAGGTACCGTACACGTTTGACGTTAACGAATCCGAATCCTTACGGACTAAATATATTTGCAGCTGCTTTTATGTAATCTTACCACGCTTATTGGAACGCATATAAAACAAACAAAATCAACGCAATAATTTTTATTATACGTACCTATTGTTATACGTATATAAGCGTTTAGTATTTCGTTTAGAGTTATTTAAATTTTATTTTAATTATTTTTTTTCCTATGATCAGATCCCCAGGGTGATGTTAAATAAATCTATAATATGTATTAATACTAGTGGCTCGCCCTGGCTTCACTCGGGTAGTAGAACATATTATGCATCGGCTAATTTCAAGCAAATTATACACCACTTCTTTATATATTACTTTGTCTATTGGTGAAAGACGCATGAAAAACCATTCAGAAATTGTTGAGTTTATCGCGAAGAGACAGACAGATAAACGCGGCCGAGACTTTTTTAATTTGTAGTAAATATTTATTGAGAATTAGGCTATCAAATGCAATAAGAACTATACTAAACTAACTTGTAGTTACGCAGATGCGTTCAAACATAACGCAAACAGTATAAACCTTCGAGTTTGTTTTGTTTGTTTGAGTTCGAGTAAACATTCATAGATATCATATTTGATTGCGTGTTGCTTGTACTTACATTTGCTTGTACGTAAATTGATGTATATAGCTATAAAATTCCAAAATGACAAACCTACCTTCAGTCGCTGAAGAAGGAATTGTGAATAGAGCTCCTTCGTGCTCCGTGATCCCTTTGTTGCGATGCAAATACCGGTGCAAGATTTCTATGGGTGTACCAAGTTGTGAAGCGAAGGGAAAATCACGCGTTATAGTACGCGCTTATCTATAGTATGCATACAGTGAATTAAAAAAATTAACTTCATGCGTTTAATTAGCGAATGTTCCAACGTAATTCGAGGAAATAACTGTTATTAAATATGTTCCAAAATTTAATTTTGAAATGCAATGTACATTGATAATATGCTACAGAATACGACAATCTATTGCTTTATTCCAAACTTTGTTGTGGTCTGCACTTGAGTTAATATCGGGTTAGACTAGTTGCCAGTTTCTCGTATTATCGTCGCATATCTTGTTCTCTAAGGAACGGTGAATCTTCACGTCATAAACCAGGGGTCCCCGAAGGTTTAAGCTGAGGTGCAACCAAAACCTCTTTTCATCCGTCGCCGTTTCACCTCTATACACACAAACGTCTTTGAATTTCTTATAAGTTATGTAAGTTTCCCCGCGAAATAGATGTGCAAGTCCAGAGAGAACTGGCGCTCTATTATCTCTGCCTACCCTGTTCGTCGTGATGTATATATGTATTAACTTTAGTTTCCTCTCGATATTTTCCTCCACCATACCTTATTACCGTTACTATAAATATTTAGGTTATTTTAATGTATATACTTCATGAAAAGGTTAACGTTTATTTAAAAAAATCAAGAATCCCCGTGGTGTGATAGATTACTCAGCACTTAAGCTTAGAATAAACGACTACTCAAAACACTTGGCCACCACGGCTCTAAAGAGATACTATAAAATTAAAATAGTACACTTTATATGGCTAGTCCATTTTCACTGGCTCTTTATAAATATGCATGTAAGCTAGCTATTTCGCCGCAACGACTAGAGAGTAGGGAGTGAGACTCGTCAGAGTGGCCACAAATACCAAACATTTCAGTGAACATGAGTCTGTCGTGTATAACGTAGAAGGTATGTATATTATGTACCTACTTTCAAATATCGCTATCGCCTCAGTCTTTAAAACTGATGTATTTCGTGCAAATAATGATCGTGTGTTTCAGAAGTCGGCTTGAACAAATATTGTTGTTAGGATTAAAAATCTTTTTTTTTAATATATTTTTTAATTTAATAATTTATTTGTGTTTTTATTGGTTTTGTGTAGATTTTTGACATTATTAACATGTTCCAGCTTATAGAATCATTATTTGGTTACAGCTACATTATAAGGTGTAGATAATGATCGGGAAAATCAGATTTGGAGTTTGCATACCTACAGCTGTTGTGGTCGCAATAATGAATGATACAATTGCGGTCACCTTTATTCAAGTGGGAGTATAAACTTGAATAAAGGTAGGGCATTTAACACAATTGAGGGGTTCGCATGAAGGGTGTCGAGGGTCAAGCCTGCAGAGACGAGGTGTATTTTAATTTTTGATAGCAGCTTAGCCATGAATAGTTTATAGTTACAGCAAATTTGCTTTAGTATCTTCAATTTATTAAATCATCGTCTTACGCATTAAATAAATAAAATGAAAATGACGAACTTGGCTGTTGTTATTTTTATTTATTGTAGGGGAGTATGATTTATAGGGTGTAAATAAACAACTCGTTGTAATAAGTATTACACTACACGTAGTCGCTAGTCTTTAATTGAATAGCAATAAAATACTAGCTCATGATTTGAAACAGAATAAGGGACCAAAAATTAAACCGATTTGTACTAAACAACATAATTACCACTAGAACATATTATAATTACTACTGTTATAGTTTCACGCGTTCTATATAATATTCGTATAAAAATATTCTGGTGCCAACGTGACAAATGGCGAATCCATCGCCATCTCTCAAGCACTATATTATACAAGTCTTTGAATTTACTCCCAAACGCATACAGATCGCCTTGTGATATTTTCTTTACAGTCAAGCTCATGATGCGATAATACATATATAATATATATCATCACGCCGAGTCCTTAACGGGGTGGGCAGAGAGTATAGATGCGATAAATTATGAAAAAAACATTGGTACTGATAGCTGGGGTTTGTATTTGTAATGTCAATTTTATAGGCGAGCACTTATCTAAATCACTGGGCTACGAAGGCTATACTATAAACAGAACCTTATTTTTAAACATAGAGTCGTGGTGGCCGAAGTTTGAATGCCGACTGTACCAATGCGATTTTCGGAACTTAAGTACAGTGATTAGTCACACCACGAGCTTTACGCTGAAGGAAAACATCTAAAGTAAACCTACACATATCTGAGAAGCAATTCAAAGGCATGTGTATAGTCGTGCTTGAGTAACGGCGATGGACTCGCCATCTGTCACGTTGGCACCTAAAGTATATATCTGGCGGAAAGTGACTGTGTTGGTACTACCTATACACCTCTAACTATCCCTATCCACCCTATCCCTTCGGATTATTTATTTTTAAACATAATGTTACCAGTATCTTTCGTAGTAAACATTTCGTAACAAGCTTGAATCTCCGGAAGAAAACGAGTAATTATGTCTTCGGATAATCTCGCTGTCCCATCCCTCTTTTATTGGGCATAATGGACTTTCCAAGGCTGTGGGTATCAACGAAAATTGTTGCACGAAATATTATAAAGATTTTATGTTAACTTATTTCTAAAGAATTATCAAATCGTGATACGTCTCTATTGCGCTTATAGATCAATCTGAAAATTGTCCATTCATGCCATAATGAGATATCTATAACGATACGCTATCGAGAATTAAACACGAAAACATACATATATTTATTTATTACTCTTAAATTATATGACCATCATAAGTGCCTCATCAAACCTGAATACGATTCTCAATATTTATAATAAAATTACTACTAATACTTTTTCAGAACTCTTCTCTTCTTCTTCTCTTCAGAACTTTTCAGAATAATAAGACAGCTACATATAACGTAAATATACTTATTAAGAAGGTAAACAGATCAATTACGCTAATTGACAGGTAGGATCGTGTTGCCAAACTAGATTGATTCGCTTTTTAAACAAACATTATTTTGCTTAACGTAACTGGTGACAATTTTACGATCGGTACGTATCTGTTGGTCCTCGTAAAGGGTGGGCTCCAGCGGTCGGTTTAATTAAGACGCAGTGGTGAATGATCCTAATTACAACCCAAGAACCATGGAGGTCCGTACCAATTATTCTAAATTTAAGTATAGCGTGTCACTACGAATTTCGAACGGAATCGTTGTACAAGTGTTGATAAAAGTCGAAGACGATTATTTTTTAATCGCGCTCCACATTATATTTTAATATTATAGAGCCGTGTCGACCGAGAGGTGTGGTTTGAGTGCCTATTTGCCTACAAAATACAATTCAATATTGCAGGCTCTTATTTTCAGTAGCTTGTCCCTATGGGAATCAATTATTTTTAAATTAATAACAGTGATATCGATCCACGGGCTTGAAATTAATGGAGAAGCATAGATGAATACGAGCTGGATTTTTTTAAAAATTAAAATTGTGTATACATATCCAATTTGGTCAATGCTCAGTATATCAAATAAATCCTCATGCTTTCCCACATGGGATCCCGAAGGGGCAGGCATAGGTGTATAGGTGTATTTTGTTTTAAACAAATAAGTCACTTCCAAATAGGTAGTAGCCACGCACCCACTTTCCGCCAAAAATATACTTTAGGTGGCAACGTGACAGATGGCGTGTCCATCACCGTTACTCAAGCACGTATGCAGGTTTCCTCTCGATGTTTTCCTTCACTATAAAGTTAGTGGTGTGTCTTAATCACTGTACTTAAATTCACGAACCACTCAGCTATCACGGCTTGATTTAACCTCCGGCATCGTGGGGCTTCTCAATACGATTGAAAATATAACAACGGTCTCAACGATATAATGAGCTCTTATAACGATAACTCATGTCGTAACGAGCATGTTTGGTGAAAAGAAGTGGTGATTATAGATCTTCTCGCTCGGTTGTTAACCTCAATGAGCCATGTTGCTCCGGGAAACGGAACATTGAAAAGAACGACCGAGCCTCTTCAATATAACTCACACTTGTACCTTCTTGAGAATCGCGTATTGGTTTTGAGAGTGAACAAAAGGAATCCTTGTTACTATCATTTCTATTCCGAATTTTTTTTCTTTGATGAAAATTTCTATTCATTCGCCCCTCTAAGAAAAATTGAAATTGCAAAATGTATGTCTTTCGTTACTTAGCGCCGTGCTTTATAGAAATATGGTAAAGTAATATCACCACGACGCGTTCCTCTGAAAATTAAACTTCGATTCGGCTTTCCTAATTTAAACTTGATAATTAGTGAAAACTTATTACATAACAGAATCAGAAACAGATGGTGAAATCAAAACTGTCATAGTTTACATTTATATTTAAGCAAAATTCGTGATTGAATTCGTTCACAGAAAATACAATGAACTGTATTTTAATAAGCTTGTACACTGTACGAAACAAAACTGATTGAAATCTCAAAGCAGAAGGTAGAAGTAAAGAAATATCCTTATCGTCAGATGTATATTCAGGCGTCAACGTGACTAAAGTCAAAAACGATTTTATTTGTTTTTTTTTTTCACTTGTGCTGTTAAATTTGTAGCATTCCAATTTATTAGGTTTGTGTTTAAAACACGTCTATGTCTATAAAGTTTGTACCTGTAGGCTTTCGATATCATTCTCAACTGAAATTTGAAAAAAAATGAAAATTTGAAAATTTAAATTGAAAATTGAAATTCTCAATGAATAGTTTCTCATCTACCTTACAAAAGATAGCAGCCGGATAGTGTATACAACAAAGATCAAACAACAGCTCCTGAATAGTGTGGTGTTCCTACGACGAGTAAAGTCTATATAATTAATTATACTTCTAGCTCAGGGTTATCCCACCCTAAACAAAAACAAGTTGGCGTTAGTCGAGTAGTCATGCTAGCATTGATAACGCCTATGACCTCACCAGCTTGTTTGTCGACTACCTTTAGATTTTGCAACGAAATAACGATTCCAAAATTTTCTTGGCACCCTCCTATGGGATACCGAGCTGGGACAGGTGTTCTGTTTAGTTTGGTATAATTTTGTAACTCAGTGCTATTTATATTATGCTAGATGGCTCTACATTAAACGTTCTACTTTATTTATGTTGTTTTAAATAAATTACAAGGAATAATAAAAATTACAAAATAAAATACATTCAAGCGGTGACCGAGTGGTTCGAGTAGTTGCCTGCGACACAAATATTGCAAGTTCGAATCCCGATGCTACCAATGAGTTTTTCTGAACCTAAGTTCAGTGATTAACCACACCATGAGCTTTACGGTGAACGAAAACGTCGAGAGAAAACCTGCATATGCTTAAAAAGAAATTCAAAAGGCATGCTTGAGTAACGGCGACGGACTCGCTATCTGTCACGACCAGAACTAAAATATATCTTTGCGAAAAGTGAGTATGTGGGTACTATACACCTCTGTCTACCCCATGGCGACCCTTTGTGAAAAGGCGTATAGGAATTGATTTAAAATGTAAAGTGAATATTATAATAAAAAATAAAATAATAATATAAATATAATATAATATAACATAAAATAAAAATCTGTAGGTACCTTGAAACCCCTCCAAAGCCACAATGTTTAAATGTTGTAAGACAACGAGTTTGGACTACGAGTAGATATATTTTAAAGTAACATCCCTAAGCCTTACTCTTGAATATCTCATGAATAAATTACTTAAAGGCGCCAGTTCGAGTAATCTATTCCTATCTCTAAAGTTCTTCATATGCTGGGTGGGGAACAAATCTAGCCATACTCTAGAACTAGCGTATTGTGAGACCAATTTTACTCCTTTCTTATGTAAAATTTGCTGTACCCTGCAGTTAACCCACGTAAAGTTAGATGACATTGCTAGCATTAAACATAGTATATGTGTTCATACAACTAGTAGTCTATCTCTGTGCCTAAATTGATCTCATACCGTTAAGCCGTTCTAGCGCTTTTGAGTAACAAACATTCTCACAGAATTTCTTATTCATAAGAGTAAGTAGCATTCACTGTATACTATTATAATAGATATGCCAGTCAGATGGTCAGATTTTTATTTGCCACAACATATTTTTACCAATTTTTGTGTCGACTTCTTCCTTTAACTATCGTCTAAAGAACGATTACACAATTTTGTATGCGACAGTACTAGTGAAACCACACATAATTCGTGATGAGCGCAATTCTATTGTAATCAGCAAGGGTAGGAGTGGATGTGGGTAGCACTGGGAATACTAAGTAAAGGAATACCTTTCAAGTCGCACATTGTTGGTCAAACAGCAACATTAACAAACAGACACATATAAACCTATTTTATAACGATCGCGCACTCTAGTATTGGAACGTCAAGAGTATTCAAACACGCAGAGATTGATCAACGCGGATGAAGCGTAAGAGATCTGTCAGTCTAGAGGGAGTTCGAGCTCTACTCTTTCTGCCTACTTCGTGAGGGACTCGGTGTGATGATGTACATATCTACCGTCAAGAGAATTCGAACACGCAGAGACTGATGAATAAGAATGAAGTCTGTCAGTAGATAGAGTTGGCGCTCTACTCTATCTGCCTACCTCGTGAGGGACGGTGTGATGATGTACATGTATAATTATGTAGTAGGTAACGATAGGTAGTAACGTAAGTGTGTTTGTGTTTGTTACATCTAATTTAGTAAAAGGCTATCACATATTTTATTTTATGTATTTTCACATGGCTGAATGTATCTTCGAAAAATGGGTAGAAGTCTAATAACAGTATATACTATTTCATCTAATAATCGAGACATGCGCAGCCGATCTCACGAGTCAATAAAAATATATTACTATAAATAAATAAATGGAAAATGTTCCATCAAAAAAGAAATACTCTAGAAATATATAAAACAATGAAACACCAGACACAAAACGTCGTTAACATAATAAGAAGCCAGCATACAACATATCATTACGCCGTGTCTCGCACGCGTAAAGAAAAGAGAACGCCAGTCTGGAAGTCTATAGAGAAAGAAATGGGAACGTCAAGAGTACACGTAATCGGCAAGCCTATATGAAGAGGCTGGTGAATACCGGTTAAGCGTCTTTCTTGAAAAGATAAAGAATACTCTTTCTTTATCTTACAATCACACCCACGCTTACGCCAGTTGCTTTGCGAGTTTTTTCATCGCGAATTCGATCTCATAGATCGAACGAAACGCCGGAGATGTTTAAGAAAAGAACGAATGAATACAATAAATACGTTACATATAACGTCGTGAACGTAATGTTCGTTTCTTATGTACTAGTGGTTTCACCCGAGTAAAAATAAAATATGTTAATCCAGCTAATAATTTGCCTTTATGCCAAATTTCGTCCCATTCCATTCATTCCTTCTGGAGTGATTTTGTTAGAGACATCTTTGTAACCTGTCGCGCTTATAAAATGAATAGGATTAACTTGTGCTTTGTATAATGTGGACAGGCCCTCAGCCAGCACGTGCTGCATCGAGTGGACGGCGAATCAACAGGCGAGCTCATGACAGCCTACAGCACAATACAGTTCGTCGTTCAGAGATACCACTTCATAAGGGGCAAAATTAAGGTAATTTATTCAAGGACTGGAGACGAGCTGTGGTGGCCGAGTGGTTTGAGTAGTTGCCTGCGACAAAGATCGCAAGTTCGAATCCCGACTGTATCAATGAGTTTTCTGAACTTAAGTACAGTGATTAGACACACCACGCGCTTTACGGTGAAGGAAAACATCGAGAGGAAACCTGTATACGTCTGAGAAGCAATTCAAAGGTGTATGTATGTATAGTCGTGCTTTGAGTAACGGCGATGGACATGCCATCTGTCACCTGAAATATATCTCTCGATCTACTCGAATTACTCGGCCACCACGACTTCCTTGAACTTTTAAGTACAGTGATTATCACACCAATAGCTTTACAGTGAAGGAAAACATCGTGACAAGCCCGCATACATTTAATAAGAATTAAAAAAAGTGTTGGTATAATGTAGCTTCAATTACTTTGAGATCTCTAACTAACGCGGCCACCGTCACCTTGCATTACCGTATGGCTATGGGCAGAACAACACCTTGGAAACAACCAGGTCTTGCACTGTGCGTTCACTAAGAAGTTTCCTTCCGTTCAGACTATGGAATGAACTCCCCTTTGAGATTTTATCTAGTGTATATACTCTCTGCCTACCCCGTTAGGGACTTGGCGTGATGATATGATGATGATGATGTATAGAATGGAGTTCTTCAAGACGGGTTTGGAAATATTTTGCAGTTCTGCAGCGCAAATTCACCCTCTGTGTTACACCCTCCCTGTTACAACCTTAGTGTATTGAGAAACAAATATCTACTTGCAATTTTTATTGAATATGTGTAGTGTATTGGATGCTGTTGTAAATAGTTAAAGAAAGCGCAGAGTATAATCTGCGCCAAGGCAAAAAATCCTTTAGATACTTTTCCGTCCTAAAGTTTCTACTGAGGAGCATGAACTAAAACTCTTACACTAAAATATGGTGCAAGTTAGGCTTAACATTATTGCTTATATGAACATTCAGCTTAAGTGTGCTAAGAACTTTTGAGCTTAACTCGACGGTAAGCAATATAAGTAGGTACCTAATTTTGCGATAATATAGTCTACATGGTTAGGTACATGGTGTAGATATTTTGAATTATTATTTTATTATATATATATATCTACAAAGTGTAGGGTTACTAAGAATTAACTCAATTGTTGGTAGATCTTCGCAAAATGTTCTCAAAGGATTTCATAAATCATTGTAAACATTGGCATCTAAAGACTAATTAAATTTGAACCTGTATTCTTTACTTGGCGGGTGACTAGTTAATACATTTAGTCACTTCGGTATTTTTCTTGTGTGATTACCACAATATTATCATTTGCATTGTGTCTATAAAAAGCTATTTTTCCTCACAGATCCGTTGCACAGCCAGTGTGTACTCAATATACTTGCAAAGTTTGGAGAAAAGTGCCGAAGAGGAGAGGACGCGCACCACCACGCTAAGTCCGCCAGAAGTGCACGAAGCTATCGTGTACTCCATTCATCGTTTGCCGGAGTCAAGTAAGTTCCCTGTATTCTAAGAAAAATAAGGTCAGAGTTCGCATTGAACCAAACGGCTGGATCAAGTGCTTTTCGCAACAGTATTTGAGTTTCAAGGGAATA
Organism: Drepana arcuata; assembly: GCA_016069955.1. Classification (NCBI taxonomy): domain Eukaryota; kingdom Metazoa; phylum Arthropoda; class Insecta; order Lepidoptera; family Drepanidae; genus Drepana; species Drepana arcuata. The sequence continues at coordinate 18,277 of JACCPG010011214.1, forward strand.
ATTATCACATTTCGGTGCAAAAATAAAACGCGGATAATTACTTTTTTAAGTCATTGACTAGCGGTCCGTCCCAGCTTCGCACGGGTGGACATAAGATTTTTTTATAAAAAAAAATATAACCTATGTCAGTGAAGGTGAATGTAGCTTTCCAATGGTGAAAGAATTTTTCAAATCGGTCCAGACAAATCTTTCCTCTTTATAATATTAATATTATTAGTATTGATATCAATGATGAGATGAAGACACGTTGCACGAATATTATTTGACATGTTCATTGTTTATTCACACGCCACAGGCGTTTGCTTATGTAGTTCTTTGCAAAGACGGATTCCTTACAAGTTTCTTGTCGGTTCTCCTTGAAAGGATATTTTACGAACCGGCGGTAGCTCGAGTGACCTCCATAAGAGCGTAATCGTGGAATGAATTATTTTCATCTTACTTTTTCTTATAACGCACTCCTAGGGACATAATAGACCTCTATATTTCAGGCTATATGTAACATATCTTTTCCCTTCGTTCATATTCATGGCATTTATTTGTAAATATATTATTTATTGGTGATTAATGTGAAAGAATATCTTCACTTCCACGCTGAAGAATGTTAGTGCCATCTCGGAACCCTTATAAGTTACCTCTACACGTTATTCTGCCGGAAATATGTTTAGGTGTCCACGTGACACCCATCGCCTTTTCTCAACACCTATTTACACATACACATAAAGTATTGAATTTCTTCTGAAACGTTTATTTTTACCGTAAAGCTCGTGGTGTGATATATCACTGTTCTTTACTTAAGAACAACTCATAGGTACAGTCGGGAGACGAACTTACAATCTTTGCGTTGCGGGTAACTACTCAAACCACTCGGCCACCACTGCTAGTATTAATGAATGGTTAATTTATACTAATTCCTTTAAAGGAATTAGTAAAACCTAACTTTAAAGTTATTTTACAAACTCCGGGACTCGAGTGTGCTAAGCGGTCAGTCGCTGAGATCTAGTTAACCGCTAAACCGACAACTGAACGAGGTGCGGCGATAGCCGGCTTAGCACAGCTGAAGACCAAGTTTCCAGTAATAAACTTGCTCTACTGCTCTAATACCTATAAAAGTTGTTACACTGAAATGTGGGCTGGTATATTATTATACCAAACATGATACGCGTGGAAGGTTGTACCTTTCAACAATGAAAAAGAAAACATGATTACTTATCGGGAATGTTCGTATTAAAGGGAATATTTTTAACAAGGATTCTATTCTGCAAGAATAAGTTAAGTTTCAAGAATGTATCAGTTATTCGGAAGGACGATTCAAAATGTATCCCTAAAGTGTATCCCAGTAGCTTACAATCATTATTTTATTTTATTTGTACATATATACATTTATGATCACGCCGTGTTCCTCACAATGGTAGGCAGACGGAGTACACTGTTAGTTCTCTTTTGACTCTCTTTCTTCGTGTCATTTATTTATTTAAAGTTTATGCACAATTTCAGTACAATAGTGGACTTAATGCTAAAGCATTTTCTCCCAGTCAACCACCCTTGACAGGAGAAACATTGAAGCGGGTGTGCATAGAAATATATGTATATATATATATATATATATATATATATACATTACCTGATCTATGTAGATACTTATAAAATTATAATTAGATATAAAAATAAATAGATGGTTAAAAAAATATATATACATTTAATACATATAATATAGTACATAATAGCTACTATACTAACATAAATGAAATTGAGGTTGTTGTTAATTGTTTATTATAAAAAAAATAGCCGCGATATATATTTACCTACTGGGTATAGCATTGTTTTTAAAATGAAATATAGCTCATTTTACTCGGGAATAAATGAAGCTTACTACATGTGAAATACTTTTTCAAATCTATGTATCACCTATGGTGTTTAACAAACTTACAACCAAAATATCTTTCCTCTATTTAAAGAGTGAAGTAGAAGAATCAAATTTCTAGTAGCTTCACCAGTTTAATTTTACTGCTATTTTTAACTGGTTTCTTTTCTGATTTAATGAAGGCTTATATAAAAAAGGAACAAATAAGTACAATAATACCTTATTAAACATCCAGAGCTTAAAATCTCTAGCATTTATTGATTTATTTATTGATGAGTGTAGATAACATTCTCACATGCAGGTTATATCCTCACGCCTTCCCACAAAGGGATAGGCATAGGTGTATAGGTAGTATCCACACACCCACTTTCCGCCAGAGATATATTTTGGTGCCAGCGTGACAATTCCGTCGCCGTTACTCGATCGCGACTATACATACGCCTTTACATTATTTCTAAACTTATGCAGGTTTCCTCTCGATGTTTTCCTTCACCGTAAAGCTCGTGGTGTGAATAATCAATGTTCAGAAAAACTCATTGGTACAGTCGGGATTCGTGTGGAACTTTGTGTCGCAGGCAACTACTCGAACCACTCGGCCATCACGGTTCTAAGGTTAATATTTATATATATATATAAAAACAAATGCGCAATATCTTTTGTAACATGCTCAGCTTAAGATCATTTACAGCTGGCGGCTCAATCTTCATAAGCACATAAATCAAATCCGATACCGCCAAGGGGTTTAGATCCTCGACTTCAGTATAATCGTTTACTTATTTCCAAGTAAGATTCCTTTGTTTCCTCCTCTGCTGGCTTTGCCATATTTTTTATGACCCTTTATTGCCGACATCGTCGTCATTGCTTGCGAGCACTTCATTAGCATAATGCTGAGTTGAGGTACACGCTTCCCATAGTAATTGGTTGAATAAGTTGATCGTCGTTTGTAGAAATGATCAAAATTTATTGTAGTAGTGATAGAAATGATGAATGATGATGTATCTTTCTGATAAAAAATGTTGGCAATTATGACTCTACTGGACACATATATCTATAGGAAGCTATTAATTGAAAAAGGGTTTTCTTCCATGCCAATCTATTCCATCAATTATTACAGTTTATATCCTCACGCCTTCCCACAAGGGTCCCCAAAGGGGTAGGCTGAGGTGTGTAGATAGTACCCACATACCCACATGCCGCCTGATATATATTTTAGGTTCCAACGGACAGATGGCGAATCCATCGCTATAGTTAAAACAATAATAAATATATATGAACTTTTAGAGACGGACGAAGCTTATGTAAATCTAGAAAAAAACGGATACTTCATTCTCTCTGCCTACCCCGTTAGGGATTCGGCAAGACGATATGTATACATGTATGTATCTCTTTTGAATTTGATTCTCGAGTCGATAAAATCATTTCTCTGTCTTTATTAGAAGTCATTTAAATGTATCAGTGGCTTATGAATTCAGCTATAATAGGATTCAAAACTTGTTATTGGCGTCGTTGAAAAAGAATGTGCCTACATAACGAACGTTCTTGTATATTTGCTTGCAAATCATTAGGTACGTTGACCCTTATCTGGTCGGCAATTAACATAAAGCGCCATTACTCTCCAGGTTCACTCACATTACATGTAAAAGATATGTTTTTTTCAGTTCCATTTCCAAACACTTTTCCCGAGGGCTGATACTTGACATCGTACCTTGAAAAGGGATTATTCTACCTCCTGTTTCAATTAAACAAAAAAGTCATTAAACATTAATTGATTTGAAAGCTTTTCGTTGACACAAGCGAGAGGTTTGCTTCCATTTTTAGGATTAAAACTTTTAACTATTGGAGTTAGGTTTTTACTCTGTCAGATTACCAAATATATATATAATGTTGGTGGCATTAATTTTGAAAAGCTAATGATTTCAGGAAATTGTCGGGTGATTTTATTTTATTTCCATAACCACAATATTTAGCAATTAACAAACATATTTTTTTGCATTTCAGACATATATTTATTAGCTGTGGTTGGTACGTTTTTCATCCGGTTTCTACGTACATTTTCCACTGCATTGGAGTAGGACTACTTATGAAATGAAATAATTTATTCGACAGAACACGGGGTATTACATAATTTTGTTTAAATATACATATTTTTTTTATACCACTTGGGTGGCAAACAAGCATGCGGTCCGCCTGATGGTAAGCGGTTACCACCGCCTATGGACGGTTGCAACACCAGGGGTATCACTCACGGGTTGCCGACCCTGCAGGAATCTTTTCACACCCTTCTTGAAGAACTCCATGCTGTACTCTCCAGGGAAAACCTCAACGGGGAGCTCATTCCACAGCCTGAGCGTTCGCGGAAGAAAACTCCTTTGGAAGCGCACAGGGCGAGACCTTTGTGGTTCTAAGGTATGGGGATGAATTCCCCGTCGATGGCGAGAGGTGCGGTGGTAGAAGGTGGAAGTGGGCATCATGTCGAACAATTCTGCAGAACACTCCCCGTTATACAAGCGGTAGAATACACACAGGGAGGCAAAGTCTCTCCTCAGACTTAGTGATTCCAAGCCGCTTGTGAGCACGGCACGTTTCTGAACCACGTCAAAAGGCCCTAGCTGGTATCCAGGGGCTCCAGCCCACAGGTGGCAGCAGTACTCCATATGTGGCTGAACTTGCGACTTATAAAGTTGCAGCCTTTGTTGCGGTGTGAAGTACTGCTTAGCTCTGTTGAGCACACCGAGCTTCCTCGACGCCAGCTTAGCCTTGTCCTCTAAATGACCACGGAACTGAACGTCGCTTAACTAAAAATATAAATATAATAATATAATATATCCTCACGCCTTTTCACAAGGGTCCCCGAAGGGGTAGGCAGAGGTGTATACGTAATACCCACACAGCCACTTTCCGCCAGAGATATGTTTTAGATGCCAAGCACGACTATACATACGCCTTTGAATTACTTCTCAGACGTATGCAGGTTTCCTCTTGATATTTTCCTTCACCGTAAAGCTCGTGGTGTGACTAATCATTGTACTTAAGTTCAGAAAAACTCATCGATACAGTCGGGATTTGAACTTGCGATCTTTGTGTCGCAGGAAACTGCTCGAACCACTCCGCCACCTCGGCTTTTTTTATACAAAAATTAAATACAATAATTTTACTATAAATTACAAAATTGATGACCATGATGATGAAAATTGAGGTGTAAATACAAACATACTGTGTGTTCAAATCATAATACAAAATAAAAGTATACATTGTTCATAATTATGTGCCTAAAGGGATAATATAAACAAATGCAGGGTTGAAAGCGCTCGTGACTGCAAAATATCGTTTTTTTTTTTTTTTTTTTTTTTTTTGTATTGTCTCTCGTAGCGTGAGTTCCGGGAACTTTTGCTACTTAACCGGTCAATGGCGAGACCTAGGCCTCCAGCCAGGCACTTTATTTCTAAACAACACAGCTAAGGGCACCCCCTGTGGGGTACGAACCTCGGCTTAGGGCGTTGCTGGATCGCGAGCAAGGGAGCTGGGCTGGACTGGTAATTTTATTTAAATATTATTTGGGGGTGGCATTTGCGCGTCTGGCTCGGCGCGGGCCGGCGTTTACGGCGGGGGTCGGGGGGGAACATTACGGCTTATTCGCGTCGAGCCTCGCCGGCGAGGACGGAACAGTGGTCGGTTTTGTGTAGTGTTGGTATGTTTTTGTCGGGCGTCCTGGAGGACCGTTATGTCGTCATCCGGTTCGATGACGGCATGTTTTGAACGCCTTATCTTCGAGATAAGGGAAGGAGTGTATCGGGCGGCCGATACGACGAGGGGGTTGGGGTGGTTTACAGCAGAATCGAAATGACGTTTGGACAGTTTTTTCAAAAACTGTTTTATAGTTGGGACTTTGAGGTCAACGTGGAGTTGACTATTACGCATGTACCACGGGGCCCCTGTGGCTCTCCGGAGAAACCGGCTTTGGAGCACTTGCAGGGGGTTGAGTGTTGACTTGCTAGTGTGTGCGAACACTACACCCGCATATGTCATGATTGGTCGAATGCGCGTCGTGTAAATCCTCACCTTGGATTTCAATGAGAGTTTACTTCGTGCATTCAACATGCTGTGAAGTCTACCGAGCGCGAAGGCGGCTCGCGCGCGTACCGCCTTTACGTGGTGACGGAAAGAAAGGCGTTGATCGAGGATCCCACCCAGGTATTTGGCTTTTTCTTCCCATGGAATGGGTTTGCCGAAGAGGGTGATGGGGGCTACCCGTGGGCGTTCGAGGCCTTTCCAGAATAGAATGGCTGCGCTTTTGGTGGGGTTCACTTCAATTCTCCATTTCCGGAACCACCGCCCGAGGGCTGTGACCGCGGATTGGAGGTTGTCGTGAATTCCCTCGGGAGTTCTACCTTTGTAGTAGATAGCCGTATCATCGGCGAATAGAGCGCTTTTAACTCGTCTGTGGAGGGGAATGTCGCTGGTATAAAGCGTGAATAGGAGGGGCGAGAGCACAGAGCCTTGCGGGACTCCTGCTCGTATGGGGTGGGGGGAAGAGAGTGTGCCCTCGACTCTGTAGCGGAAGGAGCGGTTCGACAAAAAGTCCCGTACTATGCGTACTAGACGGTCCGGCACGCCCAACTGGTACAGCTTTTATATTAAGCCGTTGTGCCAGACCTTGTCGAATGCCTTCGCCACGTCGAAGAGGAGCATACCCGTGGTAAAACCGAATTGGAAGCCGCTACTGACGTCTTCCACAATACGGTGGACTTGTTGGACACAAGAGTGTTTGGTTCGAAAACCGAACTGTTGGTCAGGTATGACTTTCTTATAGTCTGCAAAACTCTTTAATCTATTGTAGATAAGTCTCTCGTAAATCTTGCCAAGGACGTTGAGGAGACTGATGGGGCGATAACTGGAGGCTTCGGTCTTGGGTTTCCCTGGCTTGGGAATACCTATAACCGTTGCACTTTTCCAGGATTGGGGAAAAAAGTTGTTGCTCAGTGCTGCATTAAAGATGGCAGTGAGCAAAACTATGAGATAAGGGGAGAAGAGTTTGATAACTCTGTTAGCGATCCCGTCGGGACCTGGGGCTTTCCTGGGGTGAAGATCCTTGATCACTTTCCGGACTTCGTCCACCGTGATTGGGACGATAGGGTGGTCTGGGTGTTCGGAGGGTGGGTGGGATAGTTTGCTTTCGACCTCGGCGTCCACCTTCTTGAGGTGGCGCTGATCTACTGGCAAGGTGCTGGGCGTACATTGAGCCTCGAGACTGTCGGCCAGGCACTCGGACTTCTCGTCGTCGTCAAAGGCGGGCCCTTGATTTGGACGAGTGAGTGGAGGCATGGACGAGATTTTGTCTGATTTAAGTTTCCGTTGGAGATGCCAAAAGGCCAAGTGACTCGGTTCAAGTTCCCCTAGGAACTTGTTCAAGCGAGCGTCTCGCAGGTCTTTCATGCGGTATCTCAGCTTGCGCTGGAGTGACCTCAGAAAGGTGCGGTTCGCTTCAGTCGGGTGAGCTCTATGCGCTCGGAGGGCGGCGTTCTTTTCCGTCACCAGTTCACGCACGTCATCGGGAAGTTTCTAGCGATGGTCTTCCATCACCGGAACTTGTCGTGAACAGGAGTCCACGGCTGACTGTACGTGAGCTGTGAGGGAATCGACCGC